>APFE031339210.1:14510-32038 GCA_000404065.3 Pinus taeda | reverse complement strand
CTTCAT
The DNA here is from genome assembly GCA_000404065.3 of Pinus taeda. Lineage (NCBI taxonomy): Eukaryota > Viridiplantae > Streptophyta > Pinopsida > Pinales > Pinaceae > Pinus > Pinus taeda. Next base: position 32,032 of record APFE031339210.1, on the reverse strand, counting down.
GGACGTGTCCTGGTCCCAACACGGTGAAGAGGAGTTGACCTGGGATAGAGCAAGCTCTCAAGGCAGGTGGTGCTCCATGTAATTCGTGTGCTTCCAACGCTTTGGAGCCGAGAATCTTGGTTGGTAGAGAGTGGAAGGATGGATAATCGTTTGAGGGGAGGCTCAATGGTCCTTTGTTTGAGGGGAAGATTGTTGGGTATACGACCAAAGTCCCACATTGACTAGAAGTGGGGAGGATCAGTCGGATGTATACTAAGAAGTTTGTACACCCCTCCATGCGGGGGGGTGTGGGGGGGACTTGTCCCCCCCGCGGGGGTCCGGGGGCCAGTGGTCCCCCGGCGGGGGCTCAGGGGCAGTGCCCCCGAAGCTAAAAACAGATGTAAATTTTCCTTTTAAAAGTATAGTAATTTCTAGTCAATCTGGGTTGTTCATTAGGCAGATGATCTGATGGTAGAACTTATGTTTAGTTTAGGATTTTTTTCCCTAGAAGGCAGCCCCTCTCTTTGTATGAGGGAATTGTATTTGAGGCTATGTAATAGATGTGTATTCTGTGTGTGAGCGAAAAACAGAGAGGTGAGACTGTGAGAGAAAACAGAGGATATTAGAGCGGATTTGCTGTAGGTTGTGTCTCTTCATTTTGATGGATAATAGAAAGGAAGGACTGGCTGTTTGGAGTGGACATAGCCCAAACTAGGTGAACCACGTATATCTATGCCTCTCTTGTTTTATGTGTTTTCTGTGTTTATATTTCTACAATATTTTATGTGTTCCATTGCTCCGTAATATATAATTTTCTAACAACAATGTCATAAATACAAGTTGATATTTCCATAAACATAGAAATAACACATGAATTGAGATAAGATGAAAAGATATTATATTATTCAGAAGTAGAATACAATGTTCACTTGCCTCTTTGAGGGGGAAACATCCAATAGAGTAGATCTCAATTATAATAAAACTCAATGATTCCTCCCTTACTATCTAAGACTATTTATAGCTTCATGACATCCAAAACCCTAACTACTAGTGGTCCCTTGCATAATACGGGTTAACCAAATTATTTATTAACTATGGCCTGATTATAACTAATTGTGGTTCCTTTTCCATAATGTGGATCAACTACTTACAATCATTATTAATGCAAATAACCACTTACAAGATTTATTGTCTAAACTTACTAAATATGACTATGACGAGTCCCCCTTAGGATTATTACATAAATAAAGGGGGTTGGGTTGGACCCTAACATGCCCTTCGCCATCAAAAGTAGCTTTGTCCTCAAGGTTGAAGCTATGGAAATTGCTGAAGAATAGTGGTTGGTTCTGTTGTCACATCTTCTGTAGACATGTCTTTCCACTTAAGGAGGAATTCCTTGATCTTGCAATCATGAAGATGTCTTTATCAAGTATTGAGGACTTGTTCGAGTCAAAGCCAAAGTGAACCTTCCTTGTCCAATTCTGGAAAAATTATTTGAAACCCTGCAATAATTCCCCACAACTTTCTTGAGGTAGGATACATGGAAGACAGGTTTTATTTTTAAAGTAGTCAGCAGCGTTAGTTTGTAAGTGACTCTATCGATACGTTAAAGTACCTGATAAGGCCCATAGAATTTTGGGGCTAGTTTCTAGCAACCCTTTTCTTTGAGAGAGGACTTCTTATAAGGTTGGAGTCATAGAAACACATGGTAACCTACTTGAAATGATCTCTCTAAACGATGTTGCATGGCCTATTACTTCATTCGATTCTGAGATTGATGTAGATTATCTTTGAGATGAGCAATCATAGTGGCACGGTTCTGCAAGACCTTATCAATTGAATGTACTTTAGAAGATCCGGGGATATAAGAAGCTGGTGAAGATGGGAGTTGTCCATACACTGCCTCATATGGCGTCATCTTGGTGGCTTCATGATAGTTAGTATTATACCACCATTTAGCTAAAGGTAGCCATTGTACCCATTGGTGTTTCTTGTCTGTACTGAAGCATCGCAGATAGGTCTCCAAACATTTGTTGACTGATTTTGTTTGACTATCTATCTAGGGGATGATAAGTAGTACTAATTTGGAGTTGTGTGCCCTATAGCTTGAAAAGTTATTGCCAAAAATTGCTGGTGAAAGTGGGGTCTCAATCAGATTAGGCGAGGAGTGTTAGGTGCTACATATCGCGATATATGTAGGGGTCCAATAGTAGTACTCGACCAAATATTTTAGAGCACCAACTAAGGAGGATCAACTATACCCTTAGTCGTACTACCCAACTACCCTTTGTATGTGCGAGTAATCGCCTTAAGTCTTGTTCTCAGTATAATGTAGAAGCAAGACGACCGATGGATTATCTAATTTTTGTTTTAGGTTAACCTAGGGGGGGCTTCTAATATAACCAAGGGTATGGGGAAGTGCAATCTGTGTGCAATTATGTCTCATGTGCTACAACTCGAAGGGGTACCCACAGGGGTTACAAGGGAGTCCAATAAGCATGACCATGTCTTGTAGTTCCTGTGAGCATGCCTCCCCAAATCCACAAGTTTTTGGGCTTAACAATATATCACGTGGTTTAAAGACATTGGAACACATCTCCAGCCCAAAAAAAAATCTTCCAAAATTGGAGGTAGAGTTGGCCTGGGAAAGTGCTTTGATACCACTTGTTATGCACTTGACCTGTGAAGAATATCAGAATGCCAGATATACGAGAAAATATTTCTAGAAACACACGAATTGATACAAGCTACAAAGATATTATATTATTCAGAAGTAGAATACAATGTTCACTTGCCTCTTCGAGAGGGAAACCTCCAATAGAGCAGAGCTCAATTACAATAAAACTCAATGATTCTTCCCTTGCTATCTAAGACTATTTATAGCTTCATGACATCCAAAATGCTAACTACTAGTGGTGCCTTGCATAATATAGGTTAACCACATTTTTTATTAACTATGTCCTAATTATAACTAATTGTGGTCCTTTTTCCATAATGTAGGTCAGTCATTTACAATCATTATTAATGCAGATAACTGCTTATGGGCTTTATTGACTCAAGTAACTAACTATGACTCTGACGAGGTCCCTTGGGCTTATTACATAAATAAAGGAGTTAGGATTGGACCCTAACATGCCCTCCCCCATCAAAAGCAACCTTTTCCTCAAGGTTGAAGCTTTGGAAACTATTGAAGGATAGTGTTTAGTTCCCATGTCGCATTTTCTGGAGAGGTGTCTTTCCACTTGATGAGGACTTCCTTGATCGTGCAACCATATTGACTCAACTAAATAACTATGAATCTGACGAGGCCCCTTCAGCTTATTACATAAATAAAGGGGTCAGGGTTAGACCCAAACAACAATACATTGAACTTTGTGGCTGAGGAGATCCTCAACAAATCCCACTAGGAACAAATCAAATATACAAGACGCCCATCACTAGAGAAGGTTAATAATACATGCTAGTTTTAAATAACAACAAGACACCAACAAGGAGCCTTGAGGATCTATGGCCGAAAAAGGAAATGACGTTGGATTTCGAGGCCCTTCCACTTATGGAGATAATCCAAGGGAGAGAATGTGCTAGAGGGAGATGACCACATACCAATTTGATGAATTTTCTGAATGATGATTGAATTAATTGGGAAACAATTTCTCCTTTGGATTCCAAACATGGATGAGGAATGGAGAAAATGAAAAGAACTAAGGTCCACTTCCACTTTATCTTAACCACACCTTGGTAATCTAGTCATAGCTACAGAGTTGGGAAATTGCTAAGACTCCAATCCATTTCTAATTTGTCCTAACCTAGAGAGGAATGATTTTAGCCAAAGCGTCTACCACCAAATTCAAATGACTATACATGTGGTATAGATCCAATTGCTCAAACTAAGAGGTAGAGATGAGGATCCTCTGAAGCGAGGGAGAATAATCTGAGTATATTTCCTTCTTAGCCTTGGCCATTTGTTAGATAACAAGAATTAAATCTTCAAAAACAAATATACTAGTAATTTTATTTGCAATAGCTATTTCCATACCTTTTCATAAGGGAAGATACTCAATTTTATTGTTAGTCACTAGGCCAAGTCCCTATGCATGTTGTGATACAATTTTTTCATAGGGACTAAATAAATCCCCTCCCACTCCTACCTCCCCCGGATTTCCTCTCACCCTTGCCTCCCTCGAATTCCCCCTCGAAGCCCCATAAAAAAAGAGAGAATTGGGACTTCTCCAATCTTCACTTAGAGAAATTTGGCTGACAAAACCTGATATAGGGGACCACACTACTAATAGGATGAAGCGTGACTTTGTTAGGAGAGGCGGAATGCTTTACCACCTTTATCCAATTGGATTCCTCTTGCTTCAATTCCTCGTTTTCTTTTGAATTGAAACCTCTAACAATGTTATCTTCAAAGAGCATGGTTGATGCTTTAAAGGAAACCAACTAAGGGGACATGATCTCATTTTTAAAAATAGATTTGTTCATGGAAATCTAGATAGACTAGCACAAGAACTTAGGGAGGGCTTCCCAACATCTTATAAGCAAGGAGGAGGCTTTCTGACTCCAAGGATATTTATATCTCCATTGTTCAAACACTTCCACCCACGATCCCAGAATAGAGGCAATAGGAAACACTGGAGTGAATGCCAATCACCAAGCCTCTAGAGAGAATGTACAGTGCTAAAATAAGTGAGGGATATTTTCCTCAGAATTTAGACAAAAAACACATATTGTCGGCCACGAATGTTCCTTTCTCTGAGATTTTCTACTGTGATAATTTTTTGGTGAAAGAGAAACCAACAAAATGTATTTACTTTTGAGATATCATCCTTGCTCCATTTTTTTTACCACGCTCTGCACAAAGGAAGATGAGGAAGTCACTTAACCAATTGAGAATATCCCATCTTAAATAAATATTTATCTTGAGGACTTAAGTTCCATGTACAAATATCTTGCAGAGAGAAATATATAGGAGTCAAACCTTTTAAAATTCTAATCAAACTATCCCATTGGAGCCCAAGATGAGAGGGAAGTTACGACCCGAGCAAACCTTTCCAATGACCCTAATTATCCCAATGTTATCAATCTTTAAATTTGGAGAACCCATGGTGTTTCATCCAGGAAGCCAGATCTCTATATTATTCACTAACTCCTAGAGGACCATTTGGGGAAAAATTGTTTCTAGATATTAATATGGGCATTATTCCCATAATGCCAACCGAGGTTGTCAATGATGAGAGGAGAAACTTTCTTGCATAACTTCCATATTTTGGAGCCAAAACCAGACCAATTTACTATTTGTTTCGTTAATAAGTCATTTTTGTTAAAATATTTTCACATGAATTCCATTTTCCACCATTCCTTTGAATCTGAAATGAGCCTCCAGACGATTTTTGCTCCAAGAGTGAAATTCATATAAAATGGATCTTTCAAAACCAAGCTTCCATTTGCCTTTGGGAAGTGAACAATGTTCCAATGAACTAGATGGAATTTATTTTCTTTGTTTTCCATCCTTACCATAAATTTTTTTTGGATGAAGGCACTCATTTGTGTGATCACATATTTTGGAGCTAAAATATTAGAGCAGAGATATAAGGGGAGAGAGGATAAGATAGATTTTACTCGGATCACCTGACTATCTGTGATTAGCCATTGATATTCCTAGGCCTAAATTTTCTTCTTAAATTTGTTCAAGATATCAATCTAGTTGTCCAATTTATAGGAACCTAGAGATATTGGAATTATGAGATATTTAAACTACTGCCACTCGGACTCCAAAGGAAATTCAAGGACCTTGGAGATCTCCTAAAGGGATGATATGGGAATATTCCATCCAAATGGTTGGCTCTTATTTTTGTTGACAAGAACATGAGAGAGATCCAAATATTGATTCGGGATCTATTTAAACCTTATTTTGATTTGCTTTGAGGCACAACCGAAGAGGAGAATGTCATCATCAGACTAAGAATGATTTACCTCTTTGATGTTCCTAGCTCTACTAAGACCCTTTAACCTTCTGTCAATCCTAATGAGCTCCAAATTTCTACTGAGACATTTTTCCACTAAAATGTATAAAATAAGGGAGGGGGGATATCCTTGCCTCAAGTCCCTCGAGGCTGAAAATAAATTGCAAGGGAGACCATTTATCAACAAAGTAATCTAGAGGCTGCCAACACATTCTCTTATCCATTTGATGAAATCTCCATAGAAACCCATCTTTTCCATGATACAAAGCAAGAAGGAATGACAAACTCTATCAAAGTCGTTCATCATGTCCAACTTAATAACCATGCTCAGTTTATCATTTTTCTTGCTGAAATGGATAGGCTATTGGACAAGAATAATATTATCCAGAATTTTCCTATGTTTCATAAAGCATCCCTGGTTTTCCAAGATTATTGCTGGTAAAATGTTCCTTAATATGTTGGCAATCACTTTTGTTAGGATCTTGTAAGCTAAGTTGCATAAGGATATAGGTCTAAAATGAGAAAAGGAGATAGTTTTGACTCTTTTGGAATAAGGGTGAGGAAGGGGGAGTTCATATTCCCACCCAATTTCCCTATTTCTTTGGAAGAATTCAAGATTTGCGTGAGATATTTATTAATTAGTACCTAAAAGGATCTAAAAAACCTAATGGGGAAACCATCCGAGTTAGGGGCTTTGTTTGAGTCAAGAGACCATATGCCCTCTATCACCACTTCTTCCTCAATCTACTTTATGAGCTAGAGGTTTTTTGATTTTGAAATAATAGAAGGAAGACATGAAATAAATGAATGCACCACACCAAATTCATTTGATTTGGTCTTAGAATATAAAATCCTGAAAAAGTTAAATGTTTCTTATTTGATTTTGGAGAAATAAGATATTTTAGGTTGACCCTCTATGGTGATTTTGATTTATGATCTGCCAAGATTTAGCGTGCTTGTGGAAAAATGAATTATTTTGGTTCCCTTCCCTAAGCCAAAGATTCTCAACTTTAGACACCAGTATTCATCGTCTTTCCTAATAAGAAGGTAGATTTGTTTACTTATTGGTTTTTCTTTTTCAAAGAGTTCCTCTGACACTACACCATTATCCATCTGGTTTTGATGATTCTCGAGGTGTCTGATGAGTTTGGATTTTAATTTAGTCTCCCACACAATGGTAGGGAATCATTTTACTGAAGTTTCCCAAGATTGTTTTATTAATTCTATAACTCCTTCATTCTAGAGCCATCCTAGGTTAAAACAAGTTGGGACTGGACCCAAATCCTTAGGGGGGTGTGTAATTAGCTAAATGAGCCAGTGGTTTGAATCCCTCCTTTCTATAATTGAAGAGGAGCACTCAATTCCTTTAACCAAATAATTAGTGTGAATAATAAAACAATCCAACCTAGCCACGATGTGCCCATAACCACTTCTCTGATTGGACCATGTGTATTTTCCTTTTTTGGGGGCAATATCCAGGAGATCCCATTCATTGATGATATCTTCCAACCTTTCTCGAAAAGGGTCTCTGATGACATTTCCTCCACGTTTATTTGAAGAGAGAAGGATAGTATTGAAGTCTCCATCAACTATGATGTTAGGCATAAACATTTATAAATGAAAAAACTTATTTTGTATTGTTGTCTTCTAGTCTAACAACTGCCTAAAGTCTTATCTTGGACTTGCATTTTAACATAAAAAAAGTGTCTGATCAAAATGTTCTCAAGCCTCCAGAGGCTCCACAGGAGCTTTGAACTATACCATAACTATTTCTCCAAAATGACCTATATATAACTAGAGTCTCTTCATGAGCTAGTTTTGTCTCTTGCAAGAACAAGACTTGAGGTTTTTCCATTCTAACTAAATCTTTAATTTCCTGGGATTTAATGAAATTTCTTATTCCCTTAATATTCAAGGATATAACTTTCATTTAAACTTAGAGGATCCTCTAGACTCAATGCTCCCAATTTCTCATCAACCCTGCCTATTATAAGAAAAAAATCTAGATAAAAAATTTCCCTTATAATACCATGGAACAAGATATTCATAATATGAGAAATGAAGGCAATATGCTCTAGTTAGGAGAATTTAATGTTATAACTGCACCTAACCAGACCATTCTTCTAAGCAATGATTCTAACATGAATCCTCATTGGCTAGACGAGGACCTTGTTTTAGCTAGTAGATACAAAATAAACTTTAAATACCTTACCAAGAATTTATTTGGTACTAAGTTAGTCAAGCTCTATAGTTCTGAAAACCTTATAATTCGCAATGACATAAACAATTGGCTAAACTTGAATTCCCCTATCATAATTTTACTACAACTCTCTCTCTGCTTCAATTAGCAAGTTCGTTATCGAGGTGTCATAGAAAAAGAATAATATAACTACCAACCCTTGGTATGATAATGATTGTAAAATTCCTAGAAAAGTGATTGGGAGTGGTTCTGACAAACCTTTGAAGCTTGATAAGATAAATATACACAAAGCTCTAATTGAAAGGTTGAAAGGAAGAAAAGGTATTGTATGAATGGAAATAAAGAGAAATTCATTGCACCTATCTAAATTTGATCCTAGAAAGTTTTGGGGGGGAATTCTAATTAGTAAAACTAAAGAAAATAATTGGATTCCCTTGAAGAACTATAATTTCTACCTTAAAAACCTTTATGAATCCCCTGATGCCATGGACAATATTTTGAATGCCCCTATAGAGGATGATATTTTTTTTCAGATGATATTGATTTTAGGGTTGAGTGTCTTGATAATGGGAAATATAAGAATATTGAAGGCTACCAAGCTGAAATTTTAAAATGGGTGGGTCTATCATCATCCCTCACATACACAAGCTCTTTAATTTGGTCGTGAAGCAAGGCTTCCCTAAGCCTTGGATGCAGAGCCTCATTGTTCTTATCTTTATAAGTGGGGATAAAAAAAATTCCCTCTGATTATAGGATCATAATGATTAGTTACAATTCAACCATTTTGTATAGAATTATTTTGGAAAACAAGATTAGTCTATAGCTAGAAAGCCATGGTAAAAGACCTAAAGGCCAAGTTGGGGTTCCAAGATATCATTCAAGTATGGACCAATAATTTTCTCTTAAATTATCTATTTTATCCTAACATACAATCTAGTTTTTAAAATATTTCTCACACTATTAAACTTTTTGAAATTTTAAATCAACAAAACTATTATAATTTTAAAATGTTTCTTAACTTTTCTAGCATAGAAATAAAACGCTAACATTTTTAAAGTAATTAAATATTTTAACTAATTTATCATATCTAACGAAATGAGGATTTTAACTATTTACAAATTATTACACATACATAATTATAGATATGTTTACAGATTCCAAATTACAAATTTTCATTTCCATTTTTATTATATATATATTATAATATAATAATTAATATATATTCATTCTTGCATGAATCAAGGCAACCTGGTGTTGATTATTTTAAATGATCGTACAACCCATGCTTGCTTCAGAATCTAAACGGGCCCACTCTGTTACGACATAGGCTGCACAAAGTCCAGATTCTGTCTGCTTTATACTTCGAACGTGAAAAGATTGACTTGCTCATTCTTTCTCCGAATCCGTGGGCGGGCGTCCACGTTAAGCATCAATTGTAATACAATTCAAATGAATATAAAATATATTTAAATAAAAAATAATAGGCATTAAATATTATAACAATTCACTGAAGAACTTGACTGCTAAAAAATAATAGGCATTAAATATTATAATAATTTAATGAAGAATTTGACTGCTAAAATCGTTTTACTTTTTCTTCTAAGAATAACTAGAGAAATATAGATTAATTGTTTCTTTTCTGCTATTTTTTAGGCAGAATTGTCAAAGCATTCTTCGTGGTGTCATAGAGAACTGTATGAACTTTACATTTTTAATATTTTATATATATATATATATTATATTAAGGAGAGACTCAAGGAGAGGAGACACCCAAAATAATATATTTATATATTAAGAAGCTATATGTATTTAAATTTTGATTTTAATTCTTTGAATATTTTGATTTTATATTAATTTGATTATTATTATAAATTTATATAATAAAAAATTATATAATAATTTTTTTATTATATAATATTAACCTTTAAAAAAACTTATGTTGCTATTGAGTGTGAACGTTCTCATATTAACATTTAATTGATATTAATTCTTTTTATAATTAATAATAATAATTTAAAATAAAGTTCTCTAGATTTGGGTGTTCAAGTGGGGATGGGAGGTATTGATGGTCACCATGGGAGCTTCTTTGCATGTTAGTTTGATTCATGGAGGCCATATGGTTTCTCATCTATTGGCACATGGTCATCCTAAGGCTTTACATAGTGTTAGTTGCATTGTTTATAGTAAATTCTTAGTAAGCATAATAAAATATTTACGATAAATAAATTAAAATTAAAATAAGAGTTTAATTTAGCTAAATTTTTATAATTTTTTTTCAATTGTTGATAATGTGATGGATCATCAAGGGAAATGTGTTTTGATGTTTATTGATATTTATTGGCTATATATTTTATGATGATTGTTGCAAATTTTCAATTAATATAAAAAAAATAAATAAAATGTATTAATAATACATAAAGATGATTGGATGATAAAAATCACTCTAAGATAATGAAAATATAATAATTTTAATATTAACAACTGTGAAAATGACCTTAAAAGATATTTCAAATACTTTTCTTGTTTTATGTATATTTAATAACATTGTTAAATTGAAATAATATTTTGATTAGTTTTAGTGATGATGATAGTTAAGGTTATTATATTGTGAAAATTGAACATTATACACATGATTTAAAAGTGTATTTAAAGTTAATGATGGTAATATTAAATATCTCTTAAAATTAATAAAATTGGTTGAAAAATAGTTTATTTGGTACATTATTTATATGGTATAATTTTTTTATTTATTTTTATAAAAGTATTATGGAACGTTCTTGTTATATATAGTAGTGTGACTAATAAATAAAATGGTTTTTTTATTGGAAATACAATTTCAAGCAAGATTGTGATTTCTTATTGTTTAAAATAATTTTGAATGCATAAATGCATTTAGCACCAAAAAAAAACCCTTAAGCACTCATACTTTGCACAGCATAAACTTATGATTCTTAAAAATCTCTATCCAGTTTTAGGCAAAATTTACTCAACAAAGTGCACAAAAAGAGCCATTTCAATTTTTAGTTAGAGTGCACATGTGTGTGTGTATGCACACACACACACTTACTCAAGTTAATCGGTCCACTGGGGTAAACATGTGATGAGAAGCTACTATGATGTGATTCAACTCCCCATCTACAGTTAAGGAAATAGAACTGACAAAATCAAACTAATCTGACCTTCCACACATGCTACAAAACCTTCAGGAGCCAGCCAACCCTTCCAGGTGACCAAGCCTCGAGGAAACTCGACATTTCGTTGATCTAGACCCCCAGACGCTCCCATGACAAGCCATGAATGCGACTGAGGCCTTCTAGTCACTCCCACAATAAGGGCATGCCAACAAGTATGGACTTTTTCAGCTAGTTCTGAGCTAGCGACCCCGGATTTCATGCCACTTTTTTAGGGCCAGGACTGAGGGCACTACCCAAAACTTCATGAAACTTCCAGAAATGATAAATGACACTGGAAAAAAGGTACAAATGCAAACGCTTGATGAATGACTTGATTGGACCCCTACTAGCCATGACAGGCATTTTGTCAAACATGTCACAAATATGCATTCTATTGATCATAACAACAAATCTGAGCATAGGGGTCTCATACTTACCTGAGATTCATAAAGAAGCATGATTTCTTTATCACAATAATTGCATTATCATCTATTATGTCATATATTCATTATACTTTTACTTACTAATCAAAACATGATGAGAGCCATACATCAAGTCTGTCATAAAACATACTCATAACCAACATATAACCAACAAAAATAATAAGGTTATAACAACCATAAGATCCACATATAAGCCAATACATTTACACATGAAATACCAAGGAGAAAGAGCTTTTATTAATGAATGCAAAAGCCAACTAAGTATGGGATTTCCACGAACCACCCAACCATAGATTGGTTGAACCAAATATTTCTTTCAGCCAATCACCCCTGTGCCATATTCCAAGCATGAAGGTGGGACTCAAAATCAAACCAAACCAGGTTTCTTCAGGCCTTACTGCAATCCCCACTAGATCACTAGGCCCTAAACAAACATGGATTCCATCGATTTCTCCACCTACATCTTGAGGAATTTTCCTCTCTCCTAGTCTCTAGGCTTTACTGTATATCCTTCCATACAAAGACCGAGGATTCCTAGGCCTAATCAAGACTGCACCCTCCAGGCTTTACCGTACATCTCGCCATTCATCGGTCAAGGATTCCTATGCCTGATCGATGGCACACACCTCTAGTATTTACAGTATATCCCACCATTCACTGGTTGAGGAATCCTAGGCCCACCGAGGCACACAAAATCCATCTTTACTGCAATCCCACCTTCTTCGATCTAGGGATTCCTAGGCCTTGTGTTATTTTTTAGAGACCACCTCACTCAACTTCGATACCATTTGACAATCCAGCTCAACCAAATAAGAGAAACCACCATCACACCATGGTTATCTTGAAATAGAAAGGTAATGTTGAAGATCACTATCAAACCTGGAAAAAACCATGCCAATGATAACAAGAAAAGCAAATACACACATGCATGTACCATGCATTCCAAATCTAGCAAGGAAATCACACATGCAAATTGATACCTGCAAGTAATCTCATTGTAGCTGCTTGACCCTGCTCTTCCTTGCTTGATCCTTGTTTCCATTTTCCTTCTTTATGCTTCTTTTACTTTTCTTGATCCAATGCTAAAGTGCTTCAAGAAAACTCTAAGTGTCCAAGAGTGTGAGAGAGAGAATAGAGAGAGAGAGTTCCACCATAGAACTCTCAACAGCTTGTGAACTAATCCTTAGAAGCCTTTTTATTAATGAGGCCTCTATTTTCTTCATTTTCCATTATTTTCATTCAATTTCCTCCTCACATGCAACTTGTGGCCTTTCACCTTCCTTTTCTCCTAATTTCCTTTATTTTCATAAATAAAATGCCAATTAATTCCGTTTTCCTTTTCAAATCCTTTTCCATTGCCTTTGCCAATTTCCTGTGGCCATAATAACCGAAATGAACACCCACTAGGATGTTTTGCCCAAAATTCAGTTTGGAATAAGTGTCCCATGACCTTGGTCTCATATTTTTATTTTTTTATATGAATATTGACCACGTTATATATATATATATATATATTATATATATATATATATATCATATATAGTGAATGCATTGAAGGAAAATGGGTTACACTTGTGCCAAATGTGGCGATTTGAAATTCGAAGTTCTTATCTTTTTACCAAATTGAAACCCTCAAAATTCAATATAAGCATTGTGAATTTTTTTGAGAAAAAGACAATTATGTAGAATATTTGTTGTTCTAATTGATTATTTTTTGAAAAAAACATTTAGGTCGGATAATCTCTGCATTTCCATTAAATGCAATACTTGTCCTTGCCAAATTCTCCCACATCTCTAACCATAATGAGTGCATTCACGTATAGTATAACTTAGATCCTAAAATGTGTAATTTAATAACTTATATATATATATATATATAATATTTAATTTAAAAATAAAATATATATAGTATTATATTCATATATTTGATTTACACAGAGAGAGCCAATTTTTCATATTAGTTTTTTTTTTTTTTTTTTTTTTTTTTTTAATGTAACATTATATTTTTTTATTATTTTTCGAAGTTGTTGAACTAATATTTCAATTGCATTTTGAATACACATGTGTTCACGTAAGATTTTTTTCAACTTTTTAAATAAATTGAAAAACCAACAATAACCTTTTGAAGAGGACTTATAAATGAAAATAGTGGCATTTTTTGAAATTCTTTCATTATGTATATTTTATGTAACTGATTTTTTATTCAGCCCGTTTGACACTATCCAAAAAAATTTCAAACATTATGTTTAAAATAAATTAGATGAAAAATATCAAATGAATTCGAAAGCATCAAACTCATATGCCATTCGATAGAGAATTCTTTAACGAATCCAACCTGATCAACTCCTCCACTTAAGGTCAAATTCTGCCCTAAATCTACTAGGGTACAAAATGGGGTTGTAGAGAAATTTGCTAAAGGGGTGCTAACGCAATGATTTTTGGGACCTCAAGAGCTCGATTGAGCACTTGATTTTGAAATTCAAATAGCTTGATTGAGGGTTTAAGAAACCCTCGATTGTGCCATTAATGTGGTTAAATAAAGGTTTGATATAGCTTTAAGGCTCGATTGAGCCACTTTTTTAATTCCATGCCTAGGTTGTATTGACAGGAAATTTCAAAAACATGGCTCGATTGAGTTGTTGTTTTTCACCCAAAATGCACCCTCTCTTGCCAAAATGTGTAACCCAGATCCATGTGCCAACCCATATAGTATATATATATATTTATATATATATATATATATAATATTATAATATATATTACTCCTATCTTATCTTCTTGATTGAAGTAAGCATTTCCCCCATTAGGAGCATGGTTATGACTAATTACCTTATGTATAAGAAGAAGTTAAATATTATGGAAGCCAAGAGGCTTCATAAAATTGCTTCTAATTCTAGCCAAAACCCCCACCTTAGGTTTAAGGGGTGGTGGCATAAGGATGCCTAGTTTCGGCTAGACCATTGGCGATAAAGGAGGATAACATTAAAAATTACTTCAAAATTTAAGGATAAATGTGGGGTGATAAAGAGTTACATAGTGAAAAATAAAACTAATATATTATAAAGAGGTGATTAACTTAATCTTGAAAATAAAATAGTATCTCTTTGTCTTGACTCATGTTAAGAAGAAAATGAGCATTGCTAAAATAAGAACAAATTGTCATGAATTTCATAGTGAAAGTGGGTGTTGATCAATTCCAAAACATCATGGTATGAAAGAGACTTATAACCTTTGAAACACTAAGAGAGTGAAGATGAAAATAATTTTCTCTTAGATTGTCCAATTTATCCTAACATGCAATCTAATTTTCAAAATATTTCTCACACTATCAAACTTTTTGAGCTTTTAAGTCAACAAAACTATTGTGATCTTGAAATGTTTCTTAACTTTTCTAGCATAGAAATAAAATGCTAAATTATTTAAAGTAATTAAATATTTTAACTAATTTATCATATCTAACAAAATGAGGATTGTAACTAATTTATGAATTATTACACATACACAATTATAGATTTGTTTAGTGGTTACCATTAATTTCAATTTTCCCATATTTTTATTTAGTTATTCTATATTTTATTTCCCATCATTATTATATATATATTATATATATATATATATATATATATATAGATATATATAGTTTGTTAGGTAGTGTGAATCCACTTTTATACCTAACTTGTGGTTTGAGTAACCGCGATCTAGAGGTATTTAAACCATCAAAATCACTAGGGGATCACACCTGACCTAGGCCACACCAACCCTTAGTATGACTAGATTTTTGTCCATGAGTCTCGGTGATATTGTCACCAAGGAGGGTCTTAATAGAGCACCCTATCAATGTCTATCCTACACTCCATGGGCTTATTGTTTATATTTTTTACCTAAACATTAGTGATAATATTTATATGAAAAAACATAAAAGTAATTATACAAATAATTATAAAAAAACATGTTAATTGTAGATTTTAAATTATTTGCTAACTAGCATAGTCATATAAATTAAATGGTTGATAAATTTGGTGTCACTCTTTAATGTCAATACATTAGTGACAATATTTATATGAAAATAAAACATACAAATAATTATATATATATATATATATATATTATATTATATATATATATATATATATATATATATATATATATATATTATATATATATAGTGTGTGTGTGTGTGTATGTTATGGTTGATTGTAGATTTTAAATTTATTTGCTAATTAGCATAGTCATATAAATTAAATGGTTGATAAACATGGTATCACCCCTTAATGTCAATACATAAGTGGAGATTAAAAATTGGAAAATTGTTTGAAAACCCTTAATTTGAGCTCTTAAATTGTCTATATGAGAAAGAATATTCTCCCATTATTCAATCTTAATCATCAATATTTATTTATTTTATTTTTTTAAACCATTTTTACTTTTTTAAAGAAATGAAATTTAAGAAGGCTTTCAAAATAGACCACACATTTATGCATAATTAAATTATTTAACTTCACTCATGTTAATCAAATTTCCAAAATATTATAAAATCTATAATCAAATTAGACTCCAATAATTGCAGCAAATATCACAAGAGAAACAATGATGAGCTCGGAGTTATTAAATTTGAATATTAGACCGGAGAAAATTTCCGTGAGAAACAAACAATCAAATATGAAAAGTTTTGGGATTTCCAAGTGATCAAATAATAATAATTATTATTATTATCCAATTTTAAGGCCACAACCAAGCCAGACACGACATTGATGTATGAGATCCCCTTGTTTGTGGGACAAAGGACTGCTAAATCTATAAAAGCATATATACTCTACCCCTTCTAATTTTGAATATATATATCAAAAGATATTAGCTCAAGTAATTTGGTTAATAATTTAATTACAAATTCTCATTTCCATTAAAATAATAATAATAATATATATATATATATATTCTTGCATGAATCAAGGCAGCCTGGTGTAGATTATTTTAAATGATTGTACAACCCATGCTTCAGAATCCCGTCCCTGTATCTAAGCTAAACGGGCCCACTCTGTAACGACATAGGCTACACAAAGTCCAGATTCTTTGTTTGTTTGTTCCTTCCTTCCTATTTTCCTCAAAACGCGGTGGAGATTCTCTCTGCTTTTATACTTCGAATGTGAAAGATCGACTTCCTCCTCCTTTTTCCTCGTCTCCGAATCTGTGGCCGTACGTCCGAATCTGTGGCATTAACTGTAATACAATTAAAATGAATAGAAAATATATTTAAATAAAAAATAATAGGCATTAAATATTATAACAATTCATTGAAGAATTTAAATAAAAAATAATAGGCATTAAATATTATAACAATTCATTGAAGAACTTGACCGCTGAAATATAATACTAATTCAGAGAACAACTTCACCGCTAAAATCGTTTGAACGAATTATTCCTTTTAACCGAAGAAATCGTGTTTAGAGCAGTTTTCAGGTATATATAGTATTTTCAAAAATAAACAAAATCGTGTTTAGGGCAATTTTCAGGTATATATAGTCTTTTTAAAAAAGGACAAAATCGTGTTTAGAGCAGTTTTCAAGTATATATAGTCTTTTTAAAATTGAATTAGGGACCAAATTTCTGGCCTAAATTTTATTACGTGCTTTGTTTTCTTAAATGTATATGCGTTTTTAATTGATATTAATTTTTTTTATAATTATAATAACATTTAAATAAAGTGTTTTTAGGATTTGGGTGTTCAAAAGTGGGGATGAGATTTTTTTTTATAATTAATAAT
>APFE031339210.1:1423-13736 GCA_000404065.3 Pinus taeda | reverse complement strand
ACGTTCTTGTTACATATAGTAGTGTGACTAATAAATAAAATGGTTTTTTTTATTGGAAATACAATTTCAAGCAAGATTGTGATTTCTTATTGTTTAAAATAATTTTGAATGCATAAATACATTTAACAAAAAAAAAAAAAACCTTTAAGCACTCATACTTTGCAGATTAAACAGCGTAAACTTATGATTCTTAAAAATCTCTATCGAGTTTTAGGCAAACTTTACTTGACAATGTGCACAAAAATAGCCATTTCAATTTTTAGTTAGAGTGCACGTGTGTGTGTGTATACACACACACACACACTTACTCAAGTTAACCGGTCCACTGGGGTAAACATGTGATGAGAAGCTACTATGATGTGATTCAACTCCCCATGTACAGTTAAGGAAATAGAACTGACAAAATCAAACTAATCTGACCTTCCACACATGCTACAAAACCTTCAGAAGCCAGCCAACCCTTCCAGGTGACCAAGCCTCGAGGCAACTTGACATTTCGTTGATCTAGACCCCCAAACGCTCCCATGACAAGCCATGAATGCGACTGAGGCCTTCTAGTCACTCCCATAGCAAGGGCATGCCAACAAGTATGGACTTTTTCAGCTAGTTCTGAGCTAGCAACCCCGGATTTTATGCCACTTTTTTAGGGCCAGGACTGAGGGCACTGCCCAAAACTTCATGAAACTTCCAGAAATGATATATGAGACTGGAACAAAGGTACAAATGCAAACGCTTGATGAATGACTTGATTGGACCCCTACTAGCCATGACAGACATTTCGTCAAACATGTCACAAATATGCATTCTACTGATCATAACAACAAATCTGAGCATAGGGATCTCATACTTACCTGAGATTCATAAAGAAGCATGATTTCTTTATCACAATAATTGCATTATCGTCTATTATGTCATATATTCATTATACTTTTACTTACTAATCAAAACATGATGAGAGCCATACATCAAGTCCGTCATAAAACATGCTCATAACCAACATATAACCAACAAAAATAATAAGGTTATAACAACCATAAAATCCACATATAAGCCAATACATTTACACATGAAATACCAAGGAGAAAGAGCTTTTATTAATGAATGCAAAAGCCAACTAAGAATGGGATTTCCACAAACCACCCAACCATAGATTGGTTGAACCAAATATTTCTTTCAGCTAATCACCCCCGTGCCATATTCCAAGCATGAAGGTGGGACTCAAAATCAAACCAAACCAGGTTTCTTCAGGGCTTACTGCAATCCCCACTAGATCACTAGGCCTTAAACAAACATGGATTCCACCGATTTCTCCACCTACATCTTGAGGAATTTTCCTCTCTCCTAGTCTCTAGGCTTTACTGTATATCCTTCCATACAACGACCGAGGATTCCTAGGCCTAATCAAGACTCCATCCTCCAGGCTTTACCATACATCTCGCCATTCATCGGTCAAGGATTCCTATGCATGATCGACGGCGCACACCTCTAGTATTTACAGTATATCCCACCATTCACTGGTTGAGGAATCCTAGGCCCACCGAGGCACACAAAATCCATCTTTACTGCAATCCCACCTTCTCCAATCTAGGGATTCCTAGGCCTTGTGTTATTTTTTAGAGGCCACCTCACTCAACTTCGATACCATTCGACCAAATAAGAGAAACCACCATCGCACCATGGTTATCTTGAAATAGAAAGGTAATGCTGAAGATCACTGTCAAACCTGGAAAAAACCATGCCAATGAAAACAAGAGAAGCAAATACACACATGCATGTACCATGCATTCCAAATCTAGCAGGGAAATCACACATGCAAATTGATATCTCCAAGTAATCTCATTGTAGCTGCTTGACCCTGCTCTTCCTTGCTTGATCCTTGTTTCCATTTTCCTTCTTTATCCTTCTTTTACTTTTCTTGATCCAATGCTAAAGTGCTTCAAGAAAACTCTAAGTGTCCAAGAGTGTGAGAGAGAGAGCTCCACCATAGAACTCTCAAAAGCTTGTGAACTGATCCTTAGAAGCCTTTTTATTAATGAGGCCTCTATTTTCTTCATTTTCCATTATTTTCATTCAATTTCCTCCTCACATGCAACTTGTGGCCTTTCACCTTCCTTTTCTCCTAATTTCCTTTATTTTCATAAATAAAATGCCAATTAATCCCATTTTCCTTTTCAAATCCTTTTCCATTGCCTTTACCAATTTCCTTTGGCCATAATAACCGAAATGAACACACACTAGGATGTTTTGCCCAAAATTCAGTTTGGAATAAGTGTCCCATGACCTTGGTCTCATATTTTATTTATTTTTACATGATTTATTGACCAAGGTTATTATATATATATATATGGGTGAATGCATGAAGATGGGTTACACTTTTGGGTCAAATGTGGTGATGAAATTTCAAGTTCCTTCTCTTTTATCAGATCCAAACCCTCAAAATTCATATAAGCATTGTGAATTTTTATTTGGAGTAAAAAGACAATATGTAGAGAATTATTTTGTTGTTCTAATGTTATTTTTTGCAAAAACATTTAGTGTCGTATCATCTCTCCATTTTCCATTAAACGCAATACTTGTCCTTGCAAATGTTCACACATCTTAACATATATGAGTGCATTCACGTAGCATAACCTAGTCTAAAAATGTGTAATATTATATATATATATATATATATATATAATATATTATACAGAGAGAGAACTAATTTTTCATATTAAAATTATTTTTTTTTATGTAAAATTATATTTTTATTATTTTTCGAAGTTGTTGAACTAATATTTCAATTACATTTTGGATACACATGTGTTCATGTAAGATTTTTTTCAACTTTTTAAATAAATTGAAAAACCAACAATAACCTTTTGAAGAGGACTTGTAAACGAAGATAGTGGCATTTTTTGAAAAATTTTCATTGTGTATATTTTATGTTATTGATTTTTTATTCAACCCCTTTGAAACTATCCAAAAAAAATTCAAACATTATGTTTAAAAGAAAATAGATGAAAAATATTATATGAATTCAAAATCATCAAACTCATATGCCATTGGATAGAGAATTCTTTAACAAATCCAACATGATCAACTCCTCTACTTAAGGACAAATTCTGCCCTAAAGCTACTAGGGTACAAAATGGGGTTGTAGAGAAATTTGTTGAAGGGGTGCTAAAGAAGTGATTTTTGGGACCTCAGGAGCTCGATTGAGCACTTGATTTTGAAATTCAAATAGCTTGATTGAGGGTTTAAGAAACCCTTAATCGAGCCATTAATGTGGTAAATAAAGGCTTGATATAGCTTTAAGGCTCGATTGAACCACTTTTTTAATTCCATGCCTAGGTTGTATTGACAGGAAATTTCAAAACATGGCTCGATTGAGTTGTTGTTTTTCACCCAAAATGCACCCTCTCTTGCCAAAACGTGTAACCCAAATCCATGTGCTGACCTATATATATATATATACTATATATATATATATATATTATATATATATTATATATATATATAGTAAAAATTAAATATCAAAATAAATTATTTAGTAATTTTACCAAATTTATTCCTCGATGGGGTGCGAATAGTGGTAAGTAGGTAAATTTCTTAGGCAATGAACCTGTGGTACACTCATCCCATTTCGTGCCTGGTGTGGCAACACGCAGGTGAAAGGGGTGGGGATTCACTCTCGATGTCCCTTCGTTATAAATGTTTGTTCTTTCTTATGGGGTGGCCAAGGTTGGTTATGTGTGGAAGTGGAGGTGAGGTTTACTCATTTATGTCTTGCACCTTTCATCATCTTGCAGTGTATTTCGTTGGATTCTTGTTGCATGCTCTTGAGTTCAGGTGGTGGGAGCTCGTGGTATGTCCAGTTCAATTTCAATTGATGCGACTGTGGAGTTGATGTTCTTCATTCTGTATTTGCATTCTACAGACCTTGGGCCGATATTTGAGTTAGTGGTTATTTATTCGCACTCTCCTCTTTGGACAAAAAAAATAGAGGTATTTCATATCCTTGCCCAACTCCTGTTTGTGGTTGTTGATACCCTGGTCATTTCTCAGCTTGTTATTGAAGTTAAGGGCATCCTTTGCCTGTCAGTAGAAAATTGGTGCTTGTTTCATGATTTTCTTTGCTCATTCTAGTTCTTGGTCCTGGAATTTTATGGTATTGTCAATTGGTTCTATATTAGAGTCATCAAGTTGCTTATTTGTTGTTATCTATGTTTTGGAACTATCTTGGATTTTGCGTTTGTTGGGAGGAATTCTCTTATAGTATCGAGGGGTTTTTGCCAATACCATATTCTGGCATGGTATTGGAGTTTTTGGTACCTTATGAATTTGCAGTCTTCTGAACTCCAAAACCTCCTTAAATTGAGTCCCCTAGAGTGGAGGTTGGGGGATGACATAATTGTCTTCTCGTCTGGTTTTGAAGGGGTAGTAGTTTGTCCTTTTGCATTATTTTTTGGTCATGGTGCTCTTTCTAGTTGATTGCATTGTTCTCCTCTTGCTTCTACTATGGAACCTCATCAACGAATGGTGTGCAGATGAGGTGGTGTAGGAAATGTTTGGGTTAAACAGTCTCGACCTTTTGCTTTTGATTCAATGGAATTTTTTTATTTTTATTTTTGTACCCCTTGAAGTTCAAAAGGAAATTATGGTTTTGGAGTCTCAAGAATTGAGTGATAGACCTTACTATTCTGACTCGGAAATTAGTGGTGATGGGTTGAATTGGGTTCCAAACCTAGCTCATTTTCAAAAGACAAGTCTCAATTTTCTACATTCTCTCTCCCTGCATCAACATATGGATATTTTGCTTCATATCATATTTAAGGATAAGATAGTTGACAATTACAATGTGTTTTCTGGGATTGAATATATCAAGTGGATGATATGAAATGTCATATTTTGTCTTGGCAACATGTATTCCCATTTGATTCGTTTAGAGAGTTTCTTGGTGTCATACTCTGCCTTAGGGGATCTTATGAATCCTCCTGGAGATCCAACTAATTCATCTATTAGCAATGCCAACATCTCCTCTAATTAAGATTGAAAAATGGGTAGCTCTATTTTGTCTTCTGATGGATATGGGTTTGTGTGAGTGATGCCATGGTTTTCTTTCTATGAACAAGGAGTTTTTATGGTGTTTAATGGTTATATATGTTGATTCCATGGTTTTGTAGTTATTTTGATGAGTGCAAGGACATGAAGTTCACTATTGTCGTGGTAGTGATCGAAGAAACTTTGTTGCACCTTTTTTGTCTTCAGAACTCGATGCTTATCTCTTGTAGTGACCTTATCTAAAACCTTCACTTGGTGAAGTGGCTATCTTGTTTGAGCTCTGCGTCTTTGGGTGAAGTCTCATGCTGTTGTTAAAATGTGCTAAATGGGATCTGCATCTCCTCTTTTTGGACCACATCTTTTTTATGTGTTTGTCTTTGGATATGAACTTTTGGGATTATGGACAATCTCTTAGATTTATTCATCCACTATTGTGTTTGGGTATTGGCATGTTTGCAAGTGAGTTAAACTTCTTGTTGTTATTTTGTTTTGGCCTCCTGGAAGTTCAAAAATTGGTCTATGTTTGTTGTGAGGAACTCTGATCTCTTGTTAGTCATGTTGAGCCCAGATCTATGAATGTATTGAGCATGACTTGACTCTTTTGTAATTGAATTATGTTCCTAGATCAAACTAACTATGGATGGAAACGACATGTAATATTTTTACAGTTATACAATTTGTTACAATTCAAAAAAATTACCAAATTTATATGATAAAAAATAAATATTATTATTTGATATATATTAAAATAATCCTTTTATGATAAAAAAAAGACCGCACTTCATGATGTTTTCCATACAATTTATATTTTTAAACCATGATTATTTTAATTATATATATGTTTTAAAAATATATTTAAAGTTCAAGATGA
Organism: Pinus taeda; assembly: GCA_000404065.3. Lineage (NCBI taxonomy): Eukaryota > Viridiplantae > Streptophyta > Pinopsida > Pinales > Pinaceae > Pinus > Pinus taeda. Next base: position 7,822 of record APFE031339210.1, on the reverse strand, counting down.
TAATGTTAAATATGTCCTAAAATTTATCAAATTTAATGATGATAATGGTTAAATGTCTCAAAAAAAAATATTTAACAAATAATTTTCATTAAGACTTATCATTCATATTTTATGTATTTAAATGTTTGAATCGTACTTTGAAGTTAAAAATGATGCTTTCTCCTAAATCCAACAAAGTTTGTTGCACAATTAAATAGAATTAGATTGAATATGACTCATAATTTCATTTTTATATTTAAACGTGATAGAAATAAAAGTATGAAAGCCATTATGGGTTTTGTCTAATAATCCTTGAAAACTAGTTAAGCTATGAAATTGGGGAAATGTTTTATACTAGAAATTGCACTGAGAGGTGAAAAGGAATGTCGAAAGCTCAAGAAGCCAAGAACATAAACACAAGGGAAAAAATTGAGGTGTTGGTTGTGTTGAAGTGATGTCCAATATCAAACCATGGACCCTGCCCTTGATGTGCAAGATGCAGATGGAAATTTCCAATTTCTGTTGCAATATCAAGCTAAATGCGCTTGCATAGAACTCAAGAATCCCCAAGTGCTTCTTTGATTCATTGTTTGACAAGAATTTATGTGCAATGTGATCCTTAGCCTTGATTTAAGTTAATCAAGTATGTAACAATTATGCTATATCTTTGTTACAGGTTAAAGGTAAAGTTTTTGGGGTGTCACCCAGCAAGGACAGTGACACACTTTTCTTTAGAAATATATACAAGACATTGACAAAGGAAGTTGTAAGCTTTCATGCTTAACTCTACCATTTGTTTTACTTAATTAAAAAGAAATATTTTAATGTGTAATCTGGAACATTTTTATAATTGATATTATTTTTGGTTTTCCAGCTAAGAGAAAAGTTAAAAAAAATTGCATTGATAATATTGAGGATCTCTCTCTAGTTGAAGATCCTAAAAATGAGGGAATGAATCATGGCTTTGCCTTTTTGGATTTTTCAACCCGTTCATTTTCCATGAATGCATACAAACAACTGCAAAAGCAAGATGTAGTGTTGGGTACTGATAAAACTGCGAAAGTGTCATTTGCAAAGACATTTGTTGAGCCTGATGAGGAAATTATGGCACATGTGCGTGCATTTTGATCTCTTTGATATTGGTTAGATAAGATGGATAATTGTGATATTGATAATCAATTTAATTTTATAAAAATAAGTAATTAATGACCAAAGTGTTATTCTTCATGCTCCAAAATCCACATGTCAATCATGCCACCTATGTGCCACACTTGTTTGGCCACTATCATTTTTGTTAATGTGCCCAAGATGCTTTAACGTTCGCCATGATTACTCAAATTTCCTTGGAATGATGTTATGATCCTCCCAGATGCTAATGAATCTAGCCCAAGAGGGAGAGCACTGTGAGTATGGGAGTTAACGTCGAGGTGTGACACTAGTCTTGCAGCTACAGTAACATGGTGTAATGGAAATAAAAAATGAATGGAGAGAATAAAACTTGTTCCACCTATCATTTAAGATAAGCTCAATTAATAACATAAATTTTATTTTATATATATTTTATTTTTCCTTTTATCCATTAAACACATTATTTCTAATTATATATTTAAAGTTGTTTACTTTTAAATTATAGATATATTTATAAATTTAGAAATACAAATTAATTTATAAAATTATATATTAATATAAGAAAAAAAATTGTTTAAATTTAATTTTTGTTAAATATTCTTCCATTTCATTTTAACATTATCAACTCTTTTTTTCTTTTTATAGATGTTTTAGTGTTTGTTTGAATCTCACATTTTATGTTTGATTTTGAACACTAAGCTATAATAAAAGTTAATTTGATTTCAACTGCTATTTTTATCAATCTTAGGTAAGTTGTATGCTCCCCTATACATGGTTCATGGGTGTTGATGGTGTTGGACCCGCCAACATTCAGGGGATCTCCCCAGTATTAAGTCCCAACTAGACCTCACACTGTTTGGTGTAGGAGTTTCATCCGATATGATGGCCCGATTTCCATTATCTTAGAGATTTTCCTTAGCTCTTGTTGTTCAGCACGTGAGAGTGTTATGCTTGTATGCTTAAAAAGCAAGGTGAGTATGCCTGGTGAGTGTGTAATGTAACATGTGTCTGAGTTCTCTTACTATAAAGGGAGAGAGTAAATGTGAGCCTCTAGGTGAGAGGTAGTAGTACCACACAAGGAGAGACACACGTAAACCAACAACTATCTGACCAACATCCAGTGGAGTAGTCCATAGCAGATGTGGTAGTCGTTAAAACCAAAGTGCAAGGGAAAACATGTACACCATCCCACAAAGTAGTCCACATGGAGGTAATGGTCGTTATAGCCAATAAACAAGAATGGCTTGTCTAATGTGCTACGGAGTAGTCCACAAGGACAAGACAACAGTAATAAAAAATACAACACATATTCAACAATGTAAGTACTAAAATAACCAAAGTATTTCAACTATCTTAGTACAGGTTAAGAAAACATGCATTACAAATGTTTAAAGAGTAGTCTTATAAACATCTACAAAACATGGGTGAAAACGTGTTGACCTTCATAGACTTCTGAATTAAGCAAAAGTTCCAAGACACATTTCTACACCATAAATCACTAGTCCCAGTAGTAGGACATTAGAGCCACTCCTCACTCCTCAAAGAACAGATTATAGACTCTCAAGGCTATGTGGGATCAACCAAGGTGAAAAGTCCTCACTGAAGAAATGGGAGGGGTATATATAAACAAGGGTGATGCTTGACCCTTGTGACTCTTGGACTACCCTCATGACTATTCAACTTCCCATGACTCTTCGACTTCTATGTGCATCCATTGGACTTCACTTTACATTACATTCAATTGCAACAGATATGGCCCATAATGGTGATGTGGCCAAGACAACTCATGACACAACTCGACATGAGACTGATGACATGTATTGGTTGACTATGGTGTCCATGTCAAGTTGTTGCGATGCTGAGTGATGAATGTACTCTTGGTGTGCTTTATCTTCTCCTCCGCATGGCATAGTACTGCGGGATCTTCGATTGCATTGGTATTGCATGATGGTTCAATACATGTGTTCCTTTCGCTTGTTGCTTGATATGCTTCGTACGTCCATCCAACTGCAAGCAAATACTCTAGCATGCACGTTCCTTCTTCATCCCGTTTGTCGTCTCACCATGATCTATTAGTTTACCTATTCCTGCAAATCAGTCATGACAAGAAGGCATCAAATCCAAAACCTCCTAGTTTAGCATCGTGCATTGTTCTCATGTTTTGGGTGACATGGACGGAGGACAACTCATTGAGACAATGCAGAGCATAACTCAGGCTAGAATGAAGAACTCTGGGAATACAACCTGCACTGTCGAGAAAAATTGTGCGGTGACCATTGGGAGGCAGAAGTGCGTAGTGAAGGACACTAGTGGTAGCTACAAGATGGGACCCTGAGCGGGAGAATTTTGCATAGTTCCTCAAGGGAAGACATGATAGGGATGTAGGGGATAGCTAGGAAGTTCTATGTAGTTTCTAGAGGGAAGACAAAGCAAGGGTGTAGAGGGATAACTGGGCAGTTCTACGTAGTTTCTAAGAGTAGTGCAGGACAAATATGCAAGGGATCTGCTGAGCCTGACTGCGTGGTTTTGGAGAAAAGTGTAGACCTAGGTCTCAGAGTAATGCAGGCTTCTAACATACAAGAAGGAGGCTTGATGAATGTACTTGAGAAATGTGCAATTCAGTTGGGACATGGAGGCAATATTCTACGCAATTCTCGGAAGCAGACAGGCTACTCAACTCCGGGATTACATAGTGCAGCTGACCTATAGGACAACCTCAAGCACTGTGCAATAGAGCAGGGCTAGTGAGGGCTGAGACTATGTAGTGCAGGTTAGTCAAGGTCGGGTGGATGAAGGTTATTCAGTTGGACAGATTTTCAGAAAAATGGCTAAGTGTTGAAAGAAAGTGAACTTGTTTAGACTTGACATTATGATCACACACTTAGCATACTTCGACGACGGGACAACACAAACCACTAGTAAAACAAGGCAAAACATGCCCTCAGTGAGACTAACATAGAGTCGAGAGCAACAAGCATGACACTTGAGATAGACCTTAGGATGACTGTGATGACACTTGTGTGACCATGCTTGCAACTTTGTGTGTGTGTATAATGAGTGTTCACATAGCAAAGACAACCCAAATACACAAAGACAAACCTTCAAACTCATGAGAACAAGATTGCAAGTAGGACAAAGCAATCAACATGCCAAAAGATGACAGCTGGTCAAACAAGCAAAAAGGTGAGAAATACTTCACAAGAGATCATGGGGTGAGTTCGAGTGTTTGCAACCATCAAAGGAAAAACCAAGGAAGGCTCCAAAATTGGGATGCAAGCCAAAATTTTGGAGGGTGTTACAGTTGCTACAACACTTGGCAACACACTGGTTGAATACCAACTTCTTTGTTTTGGTTCATTTCAATGTAGGGAATTGGCCTTTTGGGGAGTATTGATTTGTTGTGCAGATCACTTCATATTCCCCACTTACCCCATTGATAGACATGATTCACCTTGTACCGACTCAGTTGAACACAACACAATATTTAACCAGATCACAGTGTTTCAAACTGGGAAGGATAACTTGGCTCACGAGCTTAAGATTTTTAGAGTATAGTTTTTCATCTCTAGTGTTGCTCCACTACCAGCATGCCTAGATAGTACCCCGACAGAGTCACGTAGGAACACAATCATTGCTCCACTACCAGGGAGCCTATATAGTACCTTGGTGAAGTTGGCTGCTTCACCTCTCTGCGCAGGAAGCCTTTCTCTTCTTTCACCTTTTTTTATTTTTGAAAGAGGACTATGCATAGGCACTTATTTATTTTTGGGGCAAAATAGGGATCCCGACTTATTGAGAGCAGAAGAGGTTATTCCTTTAGAGAAGCATGTAAAGACCTTTGATTCAGGTTTGCTCATTTAGATTTTCCCCTTCTCTGTTTCTACTAGTTGGATAAGCTTGAACACGCATGAAAAAAAACTGAGTATAGGCATGAGGTTTCCCAGACTGTACATGGGTTCATGGTTTGACCAAAACTTTCCTTACAGACGGATCGTATTTTCTGTCAAGACTTCATGAGCCAAAAGTTACAACAAAGCATAAATAAGACGGACACAAAACTGGTCAAGTGTTGCAGTGTCACAAGACTCTTTGAACTTCAGCCACATACACATTCTGTTAGGATATTCCGACACATAGGAAATAGTTAAGTATAACTTGGTCTAGTGTAGAGTTAGGTAAAGTGTGTTTCTTTACTATGTAGATTTGTAACTTACAATCCAACGGTCACGATATGTTCTAGACATTAAGTGATTCGACAGTTCATTCTCTCCTCGGTATTACCAACACTTGATCTGTGGCTTAACACTCGATTGGTCTATCATCTCCATTTAATTAGCATGGAGGGTCATTTTTAGGGTGACAACTCATGAGGGAAGCTTATATAAATTGTTATTCTTTTATTAATAAATTACCTGAAGTAGCTACGTTGGCTCAGGCCGTGGACTGTTTCCCTCTTAGAGGGTTTTAACCACGTCAAGAATATTGGTGTATTGATTTGTGATCTATTTGTGAGCGATGTCCTTTGGTGTTCTATATGAGGAACTTACCCTGTAAATTCCTACATGGTATTAGAGTTATTTGAGGGACTCATTCGTTTGTGATCCAAATATGAAGTCGGTACAACTGCATCTGACTATCGTTTCCTAGATCTACTGTTTGACTGCTTTTGGACCGACAGGACTGCTCTATTGTGTTAGGAGCATCTGTTCCAGTGAGGAACCCCTTTCGTTTCACGCGAAAAGGTTTGTAGTAGCCCTAGCTACGTCATTTTTAAGATCTAGAGGTATACAGTCTTTATTTGCAGTTTTAGTTATTCATCTCTCTGTTTATTTCAGTTTATTTAGCTCTATGTTTTCTATTATTAGATCTATACCTTTCATTTCTATGTATGCTCTTTTCCCCATGACTCTGTGCGATTTGGGAAAATCAGAAACATAAAGGAAGGATTTTTCTCATGCATATGCTCTTTTCCGCCATGCCTTAGTGTGATCTCAGAAAATCAGAAACATTGAGGAAAATATTTAGTTACCGGCGAAAGCTAACTTCAAGCTATAAGGTTTGATTTTCTTGTATGTCTGTGTTGGGTTGTGTAGTTTTTTGTTTTGTAGTCAAAAATAGTTTTTTCAAGTAAGCATGCACCCCAAAGCTTCAGTGACTAAAAAAAAAAACTCATAAATTTAGTGGGTAGCTCATAAAGTACCATTGTAAAAGTGACTTTCATTTATTTATAAGAGTGGGTCACATATTTTTTTTTTTTTAAATGAGCTAATTAGATTAAGTTTGAAAAAGGGG
>APFE031339209.1:91580-110820 GCA_000404065.3 Pinus taeda | reverse complement strand
GTGGATTGTTGTGTTGATGGTGTGTTCTCTACATGTTCTTGTAAGTTTGTTTATGTATTCCACATCTCTCTTTTGCTTCTATTTGGACAGATGAAGTGGTAAAGTTTGAATACATGTTTTGACATGCTCAGCTTTTTAGTTTGTTCAAAATTTATGTTTTCTACTGTTTAGAGAGGATTCAAATGGTTGTTTTCCCTCTTTAGCTCCTTCTCTATCATCCTTGATCATCCATCTTGGATTAAGGCATCAGCGCTTACTCCTACCTTGCCCCAAAGATCCCCCTGCAAAACTGTGCTCAATCCCCGCACCCTGAATTGCACTCCTTCCAATTGCCACCAAAAAACCAAAAATCTTTAAATCAATTCCCCTTATCTATTTACTAGCCTAATATCTTTATCCTAATTGGGTCAACCCATCATATTGAAAGATCTACTGAATCTGACCCGAGAGAGCCTTCTCATACCTCGTAGGGCTAGCTACGAGGTGAAATGGTTTGATGTAGCCTTGAGAGTTTATCTATCTCAGCCTAGGTGAATTCCAAGCGCTAACAAGACCCACAATTTCACATTCTAGATTTTCATTGTGTTTTTCTCTTTCAGCAAGTTGGTGTGTCAAAGTATCTATGATCATATTCTTTTCATCTATATAGATTTTGAGTTTAGTGATTTCTACAAGAAAGTCTTCCTCTTCTAATGCATCCAAAAAATCATCATTGTCATAAGCCATGAGTAGTCTATAATTTTGTTCAGTTTCATCTTCATCACTATTAGATAAACCATCACTATCTTCATGCATATAGTAACTCCTTCTACTCACAACCTATTTTCTATTGCCTTTTGCATATTCCTTCCCTTTTTCATATTTATCTTTATGAGGACATTTGACAGCATAGTGATCGAATCTACCACAAGCAAAGCATTTGAAAGGTATCTTACCTCTGAATCTTCTGGAACCCCATTGAAGCTTCTTGACAAAATTTACCTCATCTTCTTCTTTTGAAATGTGTCCTAATTCATTGTGCTATTCCTTTTATTTTACCTTTGCTGATGCTTTAATTGTGGCTTCGCTCATATCTGATGGACATCCTTTTCTCATTTCAAAGGTAGTTAGGATTCAATGAAGTTGAGTCACAATGATAGTATGAAGATCCTGTTTTTCTTCTATGGTAGACACTTTTGACTCAAATTTAGAAGACAAAGATCTCAAAATTTTCTCAACCAAAGTAACTTCCTTTATCTCTTCACCTAGATTCTTCATACAATTAACAATCTCATCTATATGTAAAAAGTAACTAGCAACACTTTCATCACTATGCATCTTAAGAGTTTCATTTTGAATTATGAGAGTTTGAAGCTTAGCACGTTTTACTTGAGAGTCTCCTTCGTAGCTCTGAATTATTTTGTCCCATATCTCTTTGGTTGTTTTGAGCTGCATGACTTTGATAAATTCTAATTCTGAGAAACTTCCTAATAACATATTGATAGCTTTGGCATTGGTTTTGTATAACTTCTTACCTGTAGTGTTTGTAGGAATTTCTGCTGGAAATTGATATCCTCCTTCCACAATTTCCCAAACATCGACTCCAAGCGATTGTAGATAGGCTCTACTTCTTATTTTCCAATATACTAAGTTTCTCCCATTGAAGATTGGTGGTTTGATGGATCCCATGCCTTCGTGATTATTCATCTTGAAATATATTCCTTCAAGCCATCAAGCTTCTTCTGAAGGACTTGCTCTGACACCATATGTTGGAAATAATACTGAGAGGGGGGTGAATCAGTATTATCAGATCAATAATTTTTCATTTCCCAAATAGATTTACATACGCTACTTCTATGAAGTGAACTAGAGTGTACACACTACTATGATTAGAGAAACCAACGTATACCTAGAGAACTTGTGATTTATTTAATTTATCATGTGTTGATTTATAACTAGTAACTTATTAGATAGTGTAGTAAAAACAAAATAAACCATCACACATAAGCAACACACATGAACACCAAGATTTAAGGTGGAAACCCAATGTGGGTGAAAACCACATGTTGCTATCGTCTCTGTCTTCTTATAATAATAAGAAAATCTATTTACAATCTTGTACTGGTGTAGACTCATACCAATACACAGGAACCCACCTACAGAAGGCTACAACCTTCTCTCATTTTCCAACTTCTACTAGAAGGGAGCTACAACCCCTAGCTCTTGTACCAACCAATGTGTTTACTAGTACATAGGCATCGGCCTACATGAGGCTGCGACCTTATCTCTTCCTCCTGGGACCATGTTTCATAAATTTTCAGATTAGATGCTCCTGGTACACAACAATACACATGAAGGCCTCATTTCATCAAATTTTCATACTGGACCCATCAGAACTTTCAAACAACATCAACCAATAATCAGTTAATTTGATCAGTCAGATCACTATCACCAGAACACTGTGTTGAACCCAGAAACCTGCATCATCATTCAGAACCAGCTGCAACCTAAAAAATCATGCATCATGTTATCACTCAGGTTGTCCCTAGGCTCCTAGTAGGGATACGGCCAAGGTAACCACAAACCAATCTTCTGATTGCAGGTTCTAGCCCACCTGCAATCGAAGAGGGCTCTCTCCTTTAGATTCAACCTTAATTGATGATTTTAGGCTAGCTTTCTGACTTCAAGGGAATGTTGACTGTGATTGGAAGGAAGGTAGGATTCTTGAGTAAAAAGGCACAGTAAGGTGTTATAAGTTTTGAACCATTGGGCATGGAGTCACAGATTGAGGCATGCAAGCGTTTTCTTGGTCACAAGGGGATACGGAGCGGGATAGCCACGCAAGATACAATACTTAGTCTGCTGAAAGTACGGAATGGACATCAGGGATGAAAGGCAAAAGAGAATAATTTCATCATGCTGACAAAGGGGATAAGTGGATGAGTGGGATCCTAGAGCAGTTAAGAATTCCAAAGACATACACTCATATATGAAGGAAGCAGGGTAAACTAGAGCATTTAAGAATTCTAGCTCATAACTGTTTCTGAAGAAAACATCGAAAAGCGCAGAAATTGAACTTAAGGTGTAATGAAACAAATCTTAAGCTATTCTTTTTTTCTGCAAATTAGAACAGCGGAAAGATGATAAAACATAAAATAGACAAGGAGGAAAAACACTTATTGGATCATGCAGAGACACAGGAATTCCGTGATCATTCTTCGGCCAAGAGAAAACAGCAAGTTGTTCCACAATCCATGCTTTCAGCAATCTTTGATTATGAAAAATATGACAGTTACAGTGTGAGTCTTTACTCAGAGAAATTGCTGGAAAGGAAACTGACCAACAACTACTACTACCAACCAACCAACCCTTTACAATATCGCTTCGGGTGGTATTTATAAACAAAATAACAGAAAGACATCATTACAAGTGACCTTGACAGGTCTACTTAAAACTCTTCAAAAATGCTACTGGAATTAAATGCAAGTAAATCTTTTTGGCTGCGCTGGGGGCATCTGAATCGGAACAGGTGAGGAGGTGGCCCTTGGGGACCAGATGCGGTGCTGCTAGAGTGAATGTGCTTTGGGGCTACAGTTCGGCTTAGGTGTGAATTGAATGTGCAATTATGATGATTTGAGGGCTTCAGTAATTTCGCTCTTCTTCTGTGAACCTGTTGGAAGATATTCAATTTTCTCTTGCTTTGGGCCGCCGCTCAAGATATTCTCTAATACACTTTGCCGCTACATTGATGATTTCCGTCGTCGACTGATACTCTTTGACACGTTTGAAGCCTGCTGATTTGATCTGATACACTTTAAACTCTGTAAATGATCTGCTGTTGTCTTCAAACCGGATCCTTTGGCACGATTGGGCAATTTTCGGGCTTTTTCGGCACGCAGTGGGTCCGGCAACCAGAAGATTCCCTGAAGATTCCTCGAAATGGCCTATTTCCCGTAGCGATGTGCGAACATCGAACACTGCCTCTGTTTCTTGATCCGGAGCTCCGAAGCGCGACTTTTCTTCCTGCGCGAAGCTTTTTCGGCTTTTCTGGCTGCTGACGTAAGCATGGCGTCGGCTGTACGGCAGATGACGTCAGCGGTGGGTCCCTGGTACAGCGCGACGTGGTGAGGTACTGGATAGACTGTGGTGAAGAGACTCTGATGCGATATCGCGATATCGCGTCGGCGGGGAAAGGGGGCATCATTGGGTTGGACATTGGCGCTTGCGACTGCCGATATGCGATATCGCGATATCGCATCGGCGGGGACGGAGGGGTGAACAGATTGGACACTCGGCGTTTGTGATCGCCGATCGCTGATTTCGTGATATCGCATTGGCGGGTTATGGATGGGCAATGTTTTGCATGAAAATGAAATGGCAAGGTTGCGATGCGAAAACGGCTATGAGGGGAAAAGGTAAGTAAGTGGGTGTGATGGGATTTTGAAGTTTCGGAAGGGGTCCGACTGCTTCGGGGAAGTTTTATACTTAGGAAGGAGTCCATAGTATCTGGAAGGTGGTTTCGGAGGCTGGGGCTCTTGCTTAGTTTCTGATAAACTAAACAATTCCCGGGAACTGATATGGTTATTTTTCAACCAGGGGGAGGGATATTACATAGGGGAATTTGCTTAATATTAATACGGGGACGGGAAACATAGGGAGCTACATAATAATGTTAGTGGTTAATATGAGGTGGTAAGAAAGCGCTAAGTTTCGGGAGAACTTAGGCTGTTGCAGCGGGTAGGACCATACTTCGGGAGAAGATATGGAACAACTGTGAGTAAAGCAGATCTTTACTCAACCAGAGTGATGAAGATGATGAACTTAAGAGGTGTCAAGCAGATCTTGACCTCTTTTGGGGATGTTAGTTAGTGATCAGGGAAAAGCAGAGAAGGGGAGTTAGTTATACCTCATTTGAGCCCTTTTGCTTACAAATATTTGATGATTATGTTCTGCATGATCTGATACCTGAAAACTTGGAACTGGTCAGCAATTCAACAACTTCAGAACTACCTACCCAACCTACTTGCCTAGCATTTTTTCTTTTTTTGCTTGGGGGGTGCACTTAGACTTGCAAACCCGTCATACATTTTATTTTGATGCTTTCCTATCTACATACTACCCTTATTTCTTCCAGAGCCCAGATTAAACTGTTGGACTCTTCTGTTTCTCTACCTATCTAAGAGTCTGCCAAGATTAAACTGTTTGGACAGACTTACCATCTCTATATTCTAAAACAAGAAATTTAAACCTAAGGAGACCAAGATTAAACTGTTTGGACCTCCCTTTAACTAAAAGTAGCGATACCAGGAAAACTTTTACAAAATTTGAAGGCAATTGAATGAATATTGAAGTAGCCTTCTTCCTTTGGAGACTGTTTGAGCAAATATGGAGCATTGCAGCAAGCAAAGTACAACATATTTGGCCTGTAAAATGCCAATCATGAAAAATGAATACCTGCTGCAGCAGGAGCTAACACATCGGAAAGTATATGCTACTTTACTGAACCCAACCTGCATGTATACACTACTTCCTTCAATCAAACCTGTGTATACCTTAAAAACTACTGAAACCTAAAATTTCTAAATCAAGTCTGTACCAACCAGAAATATACTGAACATCTATTGTCAATTTTCAGAGCTTCACACAGGCAGTAGCAGAGATCACCCTACTTATACAATCAATCAATCAGATATCAAACTCCTCATGCATTTCATTTTACTTTCAAATCTAGGATGACTTCATTGACAGATAGTAGTAAAATAACAAAACAGATTAGATAGATCAGTTAGACCTAAAGATAAGGCTTTTATTTTATATACGCTACTTGGAAGAGTATAACCTGCATGTACACGCGCTTTTACCAAGACGAACCAGCGTACAGATCTGTAAATATTAACTCATAACTTCGTTGCTATTCCAGACTTCAAAAAAACCCAGATCATGACATTTAAAGGATAAAACAGGTGTACACAATTAGATCTGGCCCAACCAATATGAGATCATTCAATGATGAATTATTTCTGGTTTCATGATCTTGATCCAACATTGAATTCAATGTGCACAAAATATTTCAGATCAAATCACCAACATAGCCCCTGCAACATAAAATATACTTCAGATAGAAGTATTCATTAGAAACCCATCCACTTGCACACACTGGCCTGATGATCTTCTCCTCCTTATATAGTTTTAGGCCTCTCTCAATACCTCAAACCAAAACCACTTAGTACCAATATCTTGGACCAAATACCTCGGACCAAATACCTTGGACCAAAACCTTGATTTTCCAACCTATACACACTTTTCCTCTTGTGAGAGTGTGTGTATATGTATACGCTCTTTGTGTTATGTGTACCAATGTGTATATATCGTTTTAACTAAGTGGACCTATGTATACTTATTAAATTTCTTTACATCGACCTCTTCCTTCACCTTCTTTATTCTGATCATTAGACCTTAGTTCCATCTTCATGTTCCTCTGTACCACTGCCCTGTTACCTCTGAATATTCCTGTTGTACTGTGAGTTGTCTTTTATCAAAACTAAATTGACATGTGAGTGAGTTGCCATCAAAGACAACAGTTCTATCATAATGCCAACACTTTCTTGTCAACTCAATCAACATCCAAATATGACCAAGTATTGGTATGCCTTCCTCAATATCTTTGTCTTATAGACCTGATTGGGTGTCATCCTGAAGCGAGTTGGCTCCTTTACCCAATCCTTTAGAATGTCTCTTGAGTGACCTCTGCTATTGGGAAAGATTAAAGGGGGAGTCATGAAAGTCATGAGTTCATTCATTTGATACATATCATTGTAATCTCGTGCTCAGAAGGTTACAAGCTTTGTCCCAATGACACTCCTCAAGGTCATCATCTCAGGGTCATTGTGAGAGACGATCCAGTAAGTCATGTCCGCGCATGGGAACTTGGGGTATCTACATGAAATCTAGTAAAATCCAAACTTATGAATATTCACGTACACCTAACAGTCTTCAAGGTCTTCCCGAAAAGTACCTATGAATGTTTCTTTCCCCTCTTTCCACTTTAATTTGTTGTCCTTGTCTAGATACAACTTTGTATCTTCGTAGATCGGCATACTAAAGGACACCTTCTCAACTGCTGCTCTAGCTGCAATACCATCAGTGTCATGAGATCCTGCTCTCTTGGAAGCCATTGAGATAGATGAACACCTGAAAGATCTGGAAACAAGAAGCATGCATGGCAAGAAATATGTCAGTGAAAACAAAGAAAATATGGGGAAGGACACACCACATACCTGGGAAACTAATGAGAAGGATTGGGCAAATCTCACTCGGAGGTTGAGTGACTAACTACTAGAACTGTGCAAAAAGAAATATGGGCTATCTGGGAGGTTGGACTGGCTGCTGGATCTGCAAAATGCGCAATCCAATTGGGTAGCTGGCTGATGGGATTGCGTAATGCACAATTCCATCTTGGAAGGATTGCTACCCGAGGGACAGATTTGCACAAATTCTTGGGCCAAGCAGCTAGTGTCCTCCTAAAATGTGCAAATCAGTCCTGGATGCTAGTGTTGGGCAAGAATGTGTAAATCTAGAGAGGAAGGTAAGCCTTCCTTCCCCAGATTTTGCAATGCAATCTTGGTGAGAGCAGAGCCTAGGCCAAGGTTGGCCCAACTCTCTGACGGGCAACTGAAAGCAAGTAAGACAATGAAATGCATGGAGACACTAAGTGATAGAAGAAGTGATAAGTAGTGCATGCAAAATATGAATGGAATATTCACCAAACAGATCAACATGCATGTGGGTGAGGTTGTTCATTGGTTGGGTGAACGTCCATTCAAAATAGTTTCATACATGCGACAGCAGTGAGATAGCAACCAAAACTGAAACAAAGCTAGGATAATCTAGAATACATATAAATGATAGCGGACGTTTAAAGAAATCAAGCAAACAACACTCACTTAAGCGAATACACAAAAAGTGACAGAAATGCTGAAAAAGACAAGTTAAGGCCACTTACCAGTGAATAGCTAAGCCGGATGTGTCGAAGAGTCCTGGATGTGTTTTGGATGTCATAGCTCCAAGATCTATGTGAATGAATGAGCTCTGATGCGTCAAATAAATAATTTTGGGCTTATGACGCACCTGCCACAAATCTAGGAAAAAGCAACACTTGAAGGGAAACTTCTAAAATAACTTTGCATGTAACCCCCAGCTGCTAAAAATAGCTCCCTAAATCATGGAATGCCTTTTGCATGCTATCTCTTGCTATTCTAGGAGGATCAAATCATGCATGCATGCAAGTCAAGTTTCCTCAGTCCTGGGTAGAACTGGTCAATCAGACTATTCATGCATGTAGTTACTCAACTGCTTGGGAAAAATGCACATTCCTAACTATGAGTTGGGCTGAATGCCCAAGGGGATTGCGCAATTTCTAGGAAGAGTAGTTGACTACTACCTAGATTTGCACAAATCCTGGCCTGAACAATCTCCTGCTGGGAAAATGTGAGAAAAAACTACTGGGAGGGTTGGCTGGTAGGATTCCGCAATTCTGGAGCCCAATAGACTGTCATAGGGGATTTCACAATTCTTGGAGGGAAGGCTAGTTTCCCTCCAGGAATGCGCAATTTTCAAGGGGAAGTTGCTCAGCCTGTAGTTGAAACAAGTCCGGGTGAGTAGCCTGGTGGACTCCAGTATTGCAGCAATAATGCTGCAACTCTTGGGACTCCCTTCTTTACTTTTATCAACTCGGTAGTTCGTAACAAACTTGGAAGCGACGGTGTTGTATGCATAAGTACTAGCTCTTGCCATGGCTGTCACTTGGTCAGCTGGCACAAGTTCGCTAGGAGCTTAAGCCAACTTCTATGAGCTCTGAGAAGAAGCTTTTTAACTAATGGACGGAAGCTAACTCAAAGGAAGCTAATCTACTTGCGAAAAGAAACTGAAAAGCCGAAATGGAAAGATATGCCATTGACTTCTAGGAAGGTAAAATACATGTGTCTAAGCTACTTCTATCTGAAGAAAACATCTTTTTATATTTTTGACTAAGTTGTCAAAATTATCATGCATGTGATTTAACTGTTTTTGACTATGCAGAGGTGGATTGGCGAGAGGAAATGCTTGCAGGAGATCGGGAAGGTTCGGAGAGGCCTAAGGGGTCCCTAGCACCCTTCCAGAGAATTTCACAGAGTTTGGCTATCAAGAAACCGTTTTCGTGAGCTTCTACAGGAAGTCTGCAGGGGTTCTACAGGATGTTTTAGAATTTCTACAAGATGTTCTGTAATTTTCTACAGGATGTTCAGAAAGGGGATTTTGGAGGATTGATGGAGGAAGAAAGGTGAAGGAGTGGGTATGGAGGTGAGGTAAGGGTGTGAGGAGGTCCAGGACTTGGTGGATGGAGTTGGGGAGTGGTGAGGATGGTTGGATTTGTTCAAGGAGGGGTAGAGCAAGGTTACACAAAGATATGGGAATTTAGGGCGAAGCGAGAAAATGTGGCAAACGTAAGGCAAGAATCTGGGTTGGAGGATGGAGCAAGCAGGATTGATGGAGTACGGGTAGATAAAGAAGTATTACAGGTGCTTTGCAAGTGATTTTTCAAATTGAACAACCAAAGACTTGGAAAATCAAGGACCTAATTACTTTGACCTAATCTAACCTAGATAACAGCAAAGAAAATGAACAGAAGTCTATTTGCAACAGAATCATGTGAAGTAACTATGCAACTAAGCAATCATGAACCTAAGCATGCAACCACAACTGATATCAAGTTCGGCAAATGAGAATCTAACACTAATAATTGCATGGTGAAGCAAAGACAGTGTTTTTGGTGGCAGCAATGTCACCTTGGTCCCAGCTTATGATCCCAATGAGGGAGAGGTGAGATCCGAGGTGCTTGATAGGCTTTTTCTGAAGATATTCCCTGTTATTAACCTATCAAATTAATATGAACGTGAAAAGCCTTCTTAATCATCAACTATGATCTAGGTAACCAGCAAGATTCTAATCTACTTAACAGAAATTATTTTGCAAAGACATAAAAAGTAAATAACAATACACAAAGGAAGCCTTGGCACTTGGGTTGGCCCCAACCCCAAGAGCTATAGGCTCCTAAGGAAAACTTAGAACTGATGCCAAATGAAGCTGCTTTCCATTACTAAAAAATAACCATGTCACAAGAAATTTATACAACAGTAGCTACAAAATGAGATGAGAAAATAACAGCACTCTAGTGCAAAATAACAATAGTCCAAAAAGTAACCTACGAAGGCTGGAAGCCTTCCTATTTATGCACTACGAGGGTCTCCAACAGCCCTCCTTAACTCAAGGGGCTCGGCTGCCCTTGGGAATCCTTTTCGGTGGCCTGCTAAACTCCGAACTGAAGGTGGAGATTTCGAGGAAGGGGCCATTTAATGCAAGGGACACCCTTCCTATGAATCCTCACCCTTGTTCCTTCATGCTTGGCTGTCATTTGGATCATAATTTCTTGGCCTTGGTCCCAAAATTTGTCCAAAAATCTGCATTAACAACATGTTAGCCTTCTTGGTCAAGTGACTACCCTCATTCCCTCAACTAACATAAATATACTCAAAAAACATGCATAAACTATGAAAAATGGTGGATTGACGAAGAAAAACTATGCAAAATGAGCCCAATAAGTTACCCAATTCCGGGGCTTATCATCACCCCCCTGCTGAATGGGTTGCTCATCCTCTAAGCAACTAATCCAGCTCATCATCCTTGATTGCCTTGACTGCCTCCCTCACATCCCAGGCCTCCAAGGTGATATCTTCTTCACAGTCATGAAATCCTGCTTTTCTTTCCACTTCTTCCCACCGCCTGTGTTCCTCCTCTTCTTTGACTCCCTCTAGCAGCCCCAAAAGCAAGGGAGGACTGAACTTGAGGCCGATCCAATTGGCCTGAAGGTTCTGCATGGACTGTTTGTAGAGGGGTCTCTCGCCAAGGCCTCCCTCATCCTTGTTGGGGAGTGGTATTCTCTTATTTTTAGGTTGTGGGACGGTGAATTCCACCTCCGGGAGCAAGCATGAACACAGTTATCCCCCAACAGTCTCTCCATGTCCTCAAAATGGGCTATGGCTTGAGCTTGTCCTTCAATGTAGTCTGGCAGGGCCTGAGCGTCATTGGCCAAGTGCTGGTGGGTGTATATTAATGTTGAGGGATCCTCCGGCTCTGCTCTGATCATTAGTGGCTCCTTTAGTTCCCTGTCCATAACATTTCGGACCTTTGCTACTCTCTTTTCTTCATGATTTAGCCAAGAGGCCATGGCCATAAGTTGCACATCCCCTACCGCAGCATTGGGGTCCCACAAGTTCATGTTGGGAAGGGCCAAGTTGTGGAGGTAGAACTCTGATAACTTGGCCTTGTCCTCTGATGAGCTACTGTCACATAAAGTCATGAATTGATGGTAGTTTTGAAATGGAGTAATGCCCCTTTGGGCCAAGATGTTAATCCGAAACTGCAACCACTGATCCTTAAGGTATAAGGCATATGATTTGGGAGGTTTCTTACACTGCATTTCCTCCCTACCCAGCTGGCCATGTAGGCCAGTTGGGCCTCCTTCTCTTGTACCTGTTGCCTTAGAGACTGTATCTCCTGTGCTGCTTGCAATTCCTTCTCCTGTAGTTGTCTAGTCAGTGCCTCTATTTTAGCCTGCAACCCATCACTCTTCTATTGTTCATCAGGGGTTTCTTTGTCTGTTGTGGTCTCCTCCTGTTGCGGCTGTTCTCCCAAGGTGTGGGGTCTGTCTTCCTTGTAGTGTCCCTGTAACTGTAGTTGTTGTTTAAGCATCTCGTTTTCTTCCTGTAGCTTGGCCCGCTAGCTGCTTTCTACACACTGTACCATAGCCAATTCTTTTCTTGCCTCTTTGAGTTGTTCTTCCAAGGGACCTATATCTGCCACACCCTTGGACTTGGTGATCTTCATCCAAGTGTGGGTCCTCACCCTCTCTTCTTCCAGTGCAAAGAAAAGTGGCACCGTGAATTTTTGGGGAATTATCTTTCCGGCCTCTAACAGGTTATAGTAGGAGCCCAAGCTGGGCTGGAGGCAAGGTTCCACAATGTTTTCAGTCTTCTCTTCCTCCTGTGATGATTTAGCTACCTATTCTTCCAATTCCTCGGTCTCCTTTAGTCTAGCCAGCGTTTCTTGTAGAATTGTCTCAGCATCCTGTAGAGAGCTTTTTGTGTCCATCATTTTAATCCTTTCTCTCCACGTGGACGTTTTCGGGCTTCCTCGTTCATAGGTGATGGATGCCTTTGGGGGAGACCTTTCCTTTTGTTTAGTTGTGGTGTCCTCAATCGTAATTGGCTCTTTTGACTGTGGCTGGGGTCTACCAGCTTTTATCCGTGTGCTCCTTCTTGCCTTAAAATACATGGAAGGCTCCCTTTTTCACTTCCCCTTTTGTTTTGGAGATGTGCTTAAGGTAGCCAGCATAGCTGCTACCTCCCTGGCCAAAATCTTAGGAGATTTCTCCTTTTGTTGCTCTATTTCCATACTTCCTATAGAAACTGTTTCAACTGGTTTCATGCTTCCTGTAGAAATTGTTTTCATACTTCCTGTAGAATCTGTTTTCATGCTTCCTGTAGAAATTGTTTCGGTCTATTTGGCTGGATGTGTCTTTCCTTTTAATTCCTGTTTGGTTGCCTTGGTTGTGCCTTCCTTCGTTTGGAATTTTTCAGTCCTATCTGCTCTACTCTGCAATTGTTTTTCCCTGGGTGTTTGTGCCATTATTCCTCCCACAGTTTTAGGCTCAGCAACTTGGCCTTTTCCTTGTTTCTCTTTCTGTCCTTTCTGTGGTGGTCTGTCCTGTGTTTCTTTACCACTGGCTTTCTCTCCTGCCTCAGTTTGTTCCCTTTCTTCACTGTTGGATGAGGTGAGTTCCTCGGCCAGAATTCGAATATCATCATCTCTGGACATGTTGCAGAAAATCTCCCAGGAGAGGGGGACAGTGTAGGTGTGGAGGGCATCTTCTACTAAAAGCTTGATGAGCCCATGATGGGCTAACTGATCCGGTGTCCCTTCCTTCAATTTTGTGCCACATTCAATTAATGATTGCAAAAGAAAATAGGGGATGCTCAACTTCTGTTCTGGAGGTAAATCCAACCCATGTCTTAGTTCACTCAGCAACCGTAAATGATAGCCATAGACAATACTGAACCGCCCCTCACAGGTAATGTATTTCATGATTTGGAGACTTGCTTCGCTCCAAAGAGGATGTAAGCTGGCTCTCCGGACCTCGTTCTTGTCTTCTGCAAACTGTTCCTCGGGTAGGAAGAATTATTTCTTAGCTTTCTGGCCCAATGACCTCTCCTCTTTGCTCCAGGGTATCCCTAATGGCAGACCAGTAACTCGACTAATGAGTTCAGGGGTAAGCTTCAAGGTCAACCCTCTGAAGTTCACTGTGGGCTGTGTCTTTGATTTAGGCTGCAGGGACATTAAGAATTCCTCCGTTATCTCATTGTCAAGACCCTGAATTTTGTCACAAAAGGTCATCCAGTTGGCATGGGTGAAGAGGTTCACCACCTCAGGATGTTCACACAGTTTACTAGAATCCGAGGGTTCCTTCCTGATAAACCCCCCTGGCATGTTGAGAGTGCTCTGTTTTAATGCTCTGAGCAGAAAGGGGTTGTTGTTTTATGGTCTCCTCCTCTGAACTTCAGGAAAGGATCTCTCGGGTGTTTAATTTTTAATTTGCACCAATTCCCTAGTTTTAATGCTTTTGCTGCCCAAAACTCTATTGCCCATGTATAACAGGAAGAATGAGGTTTCCACAGAAAAGACACAAAGCTCAATTTTCATCCCTAGCATACATACAACCGTGTAAGTTCAAATTCTTCACACCCAGGTTAGCCCTCACAGTGCTTTATCTTTTCTACAGGAAGAATTTTTTAACAGGAACCGTGGAGGAGAACGTTAACGCAGAACCGACTGAGAAATTCCGTGTAACACACAGGCAACTGCTATTTTTGACTCACAGGTAGACTTATCTCTAATTCTCCTACTCCAGACAGTTTAATTCACCACTTTTTCTGAAACATATCATGCATGAAAGAGTGTTTTCGAGCCTACCTCTCTCAGAACTCCAAAATCGACGCAGAAAAGTCCAGGCTTCTTCGTTCCGGAAGACTATGTCGTACTTCCTCTAGAACTTCTTCCTGTAGAACTCTCTGCCGGCTTCTGTAGGATGTCACTGCACCTCTGAATGAGCTCGGTATGCAGGAGAATCTTGAAACAGGTCGAAAATCTCGTTGGGGGACAACGGGTTAATAGATTGTGGAAGCGGAGGACGAGTACTTTGGCCAAGGACGTTGCAAGTGCAAATGAACAGCGGGTGGTGTGAGTCTACAACCAAGCATTTTTGAACTACGACGCAATTCGTGGTGAGGGGGTGAGGTGGACAGACCGAACCGTTATCCAACATCACGACCATCATTTCTCTGTGTGTCCCTGGCCGCCATTACCTCCCCTTTGCCATTAACCGCCGCCACCACTGCCAGTCCGCCGATTTTCCCCGACTGGACACTCCACACGTGTCGGCTGCACGGTTCGTTAGCGATTTTGAACATGACTGAGCTTGTTCGGATCCCACGAAGTCATGTAACTCGCTGAGGGTGGCCAGTTTGACTGGCCCCTGATCCTCATTCAATCCGAACCATTTTCACAGACATGCAGTTTTTGAAATATAGTTTATGGAATTGATGAATGAGTTTAGACACTTACTTGCATGGCTATGGACGTGCTATGCAGACTTTGGGTCTTGGAATCACTGCCTCACTTGCTGTTGCCTCGTGCACGGGTGTTAGAGCTCATTCTTTCATTTGTTGAAGTTGCATGCATGGCTTTGGAACCCGATCCTTCGGTTGGCAACGCTACATGCACAGGTTGTGTCTGGTTTCAGCTGTTAAGGATGTTTTCACGTCCAAGAGGAGCCTTTTCACATGTTCCCTGTGTTGATTTCAACTGTCCCTACCTCCAGAGTATGTGTTCTAAAGGGATCAACTGCTACAGGATTCCTGTAGGATGTACTGTAGCTGCTTCTCCTCCTAGGATGCAGGATAAACGAGCAGGGCCATATTGCGAACAAGGACCGGATCTGTTGATGAAGAGTCTAGATGGAGCTTGGATAGGTGGAGTGTCTGAGACTTTTCTACTTGACTAGTCACTTGAAAAAAAAAAAACTGTCATTTTGAGGAAAACAGGGTTTCTTGTATGACTGTGCAGGAACACATAACCAGGTGGGTGACAGAGGTGTCAAGAGATGGAACAAGGTGCCATACGATGAGGGGTAGAATATAGGGGTGGCTAAAGGCCTAACAAACTGATCCCAACCATCAAATTCCCTTTCAAAATTGAATTTGGCTCATCTGAAGGTTCTACAAGATGTTTCTTGTAGAAATTCAAAACTTCCTCTAGAAAGCCAAGAACTTCCTGTAGAAGGACCAAAACTTCCAGTAGAAGGTGGAATCTTGACCCAAATGTGATCAAATCCTAGGAAAGGCGAGTGGCCATGGAGGGGGTGTTTGTAGGGATGTCCTAGAGCGCGGTACAGACCCCTATCCTCATTTTGCGCAACCCTCCTTACCTGCAATGTATTCCCTGCAACCTGCAATTATTTCACAGGGATTAGGCCTGTTTTTTTCTTTTTCTTTTTCTTTTTTATTTCTCTCTCCTTTTTTTTTTTTTTTTTGAGAGATAGTTGGGGCACCTCCGTGATGTTTTCACCCTCACTATCTACCCTGGGCACCTCGAAGAGGTTTTCACCCAGGGATCTTTTTATTCCTTTCCTTTTTATGCTAATGAAGATGTGGGTGGTATAGAGGCAGGGCCCTGATCCATTACCAGCACTGATTTGTCCAAAGTTTCAATGAACTCCTACCTCGAAAGGGGTTTCCTATAGATTTTCAATCGATGCCCATTGACAAGCATGGGGATGGCTTCTTCATCAATGATCCTGATAAGGACTGAACCATTGTCATTGCATTTCTCCACTGTATATGGTCCTAACCATCTTGTCCTCAGCTTCCCTTTGAAATCCTTGTATCTTGAGTCATACAGCGATGCCCAATCTCCTGGATGGAATTGCTTTTCATTAAGGTGCCAATCATGCCATATCTTCCTCTGAATTTGGACTACTTCTGAGTGGAGGAGGGCCTACATTCTCTGTTCATCTAATCCATTCAGCTGCAATAATCGTTCACGTTGAGCATGGCTGAGATCTAAATCCAGCTGAGCTGCCACCCTCAATGTGTTGTACTTGAACTCTATGGACAACAAAGCTTTCTTCCCGTAGACCAACTCATATGATGTGAAAATTGTTGTAGTTTTCCAAGTGGCGTTGTAGGCCCAGGTGGCCTCAACCAGGCGATCTGCCCAATCCTTTCTGTTGCTGCTCACCACCTTAGTCAAAATATCCTCCAATTCTCTATTAGTGACTTCCACCTGCCCATTTTCTTGTGGATGATATGAGGTGGAAGTTATGTGCTTGATCTTGTGATGAGCGCAAAGGTCTTCAATCAAGTTAGAGGTGAACTGGCTTCCTTGATCAGTGACTAACTCTCTTGGGTAGCCAAACCTGTAGAAGATATTTTCACTAAAAAACGCAGCCACTTTCTCTTCTGTCGCTGCCTTGATTGCCTTTGTTTCTGCCCACTTTTTAAGGTAGTCGGTGCACACAATGATGTAAGACCTTTGTTTTGAAGGAGGGTTGATAGGACCCACAAAATCCATGCCCCACTTCTCAAATGGCTCGAAGTTCACTTGAGGTTGGAGGGGCATTTCATCCCTTGGAGTCAGTTTCCCAATCCTCTGGCATCGGTCACACTGGTTGATGTACCTTTTGACATCTTGAATAAGAGTAGGCCAATAGTAGCCTGCTTGTAGAATTTTGAAGGCAATCCTTTTTGCTACAAAGTGGCCTCCACAGGGCCCATCGTGACAGGTTAGGAGGATTTCAAAGACTTCCTCCTCCCTAACACAACACCTCGAGATCTGATTTGGGCCAAGTTTAAACAGGTTGCCCCCGATCCAAGTGAATGGGGCACTCTTCCTCACAATTATGCTCTTCTCCTTTGAGGATAGATGCGGAGGGAACTGTGTTGAGACCAAGTAATTTGCTATATCAGCAAACCATGGAGAGAGTACTGAGATAGCAAACAAGTGTTCATTCAGCATCTGGTCAACCACTGTCCCTTCTTCACCTGCAGGCAAATCCAATCTAGACAGGAAGTCAGCGACAACATTTTCCTTACCTGGCTTGTCGACAATAGTCAAATCAAATTGCTGCAATAGAAGTAACCATCTAATGATACGAGCATTTACATCAGGCTTATTCATTAAATATCTAATCACAGCATGATCAGTGTGTACGAATGCTTGATAACCAGTGATGTAGTGTCTGAACTTGTTCAGGGAATGGACTACAGCTAGGAACTCTTTCTCGGTTACAGTATAGTTCATCTCTGCCTTAGACAGGTTTTTGCTGACAAAGTATATGGCGTATGGTAGTTTCTCATCAACTTGTCCTAAGGCTGCCCCTATAGCTTTGTTCGAGGCAACAGTGTGGATGTGGAAAGGTAGGGCCCAGTTTGGACCTCTCAAGATCGAGGAGGACACCAACTTATCCTTCAACTCATCCAGAGCCCCTTGGCAGTCGTCAGTCCATTTAAACTCAACATTTTTCCCTAAGAGGCTAAACAATGGCGAGGCTAGCTTATTGAAATCTTTAATGAATCTTCTATAATATCCTGGCAAGATTAGAAAACTCCAAACATCTCTTACTTTCTGAGGAGGTGGAACCTTTTGGATGATAGCAATTTTGTTAGGACCCGCCTGTAATCCTTGCCGACAAATTGTATGACCTAGCACAGTCCCTTCAGTCATCAATAATTCACATTTTTCAGGACTGAGGGACAGGTTCATCTCAATACACTTGGTTAAAACTTTTCCCAGGTTATTCAATGCTTCTTGGAAGTTGGACCCATAAGGAGTAAAATCATCCATATAGATTTCCACGGAATTGGGAACCAGTTCACCAAATATGCTCAAAACCTCTCTCTAGAACGTGGCAAGAGCATTGCATAACCCAAAGGGAAGGACCCGGTAGGCAAAGTACCCCATGGGCAAGTGAAGGTGGTTTTATCTTGGTCTTCCAGGCTGATTTGGATCTGATTATACCTGCTGAACCCATCCAGGAAAGAGAAGAACTTCTTTCCTGCCAGTCCATCCAACACTTTATCTATGAAAGGAAAAGGGAAATGGTCCTTCTTGGTGGCTTTGTTAAGTTCTCAATAATCTACATAGATTCTCCACTTCCCATTTTTCTTGGGAAAAAACACTAGAGACCCACTCACTGTCAGAGATGGGGTAGATGAATCCTGCATCCAACAATTTTTGCAATTCTCCCCTGACAATGTCTTTAAGGGTTGGATTCATTCTCCTTTGAGGCTGCCTGACTAGTTTACAATCCTCTTTAATGTAGATGTGATGGGTATAGACCGAAGGGTGGACTCCTTTCATCTCCTTGTAGCTCCAAGCGAAAGCATCCAAATGATTATTCAATAAGCTACACAGCTCCTTTTCCTGGGAGGGAGATAGGGAGGAGCTGATCTTTAAGGTTCTTTCGGGGCCAAATTCCACACTCTTAACTCTGGGAGAGATCGGATCAGTCACACAAAGGTCCACTAAAGCACCGACTTGGGTACCTTCCACCAACTCCACTAATGATAGTGCACAAGGAGGTGGGTTTTGAATCAAATTCTCAATCAAGTCATCTTGAGTTTGAGGGCCTCCCCTGGTGGCTTCTACTATGCATAAAGGGGCAGAGTAGACCTCATCCTCATCTCCCTCTTCCAACCAGAGTGGCAAGTCATGTTCTAGCAGAGGTTGGGCAGGAGGATAGAGGACTAGTTGTTTGTACATAGGCCCATTCTTGATGGTCATGCTTCCAGCTCGAAAACTGATGTAAGCATCCGCAGTAGCTAACCAAGGCCTTCCCAAAATGAGGGGGTATCCAGTGAGCTTTTCCTTTGGCTGAAGGACCAAGAAGTCCACAGGGTACTCCCAAGAGTCAACAGAGATCAGGACATCTTCAACAATCCCTTCGGGAGTCATGGTGGAGCAGTCTGCTAGCTGCAGTACTGTCGAGGTCTTCCTTAAGGAACTCTGAAGGTTTAGTCTAAGCATAGTTTCCCTGGTCATCACATTAATGGCAGCCCCTAGATCAATCAAGGTGTGGGGGATTATGGTGCCATTGATGTGGACATCAACT
>APFE031339209.1:10626-83689 GCA_000404065.3 Pinus taeda | reverse complement strand
ACGTTTCATCAATTTTCAGACTGGATCCATAAGTACAAAACAATCACTGCTGCAATACAATCATCCACTTATACTTGCATCATAAATATCTAAATCACCCAATACTGAATCACTGAAACCCTGTCATCAAAAACACAGAACGCGAACCAGAGCCCAGAACTCTGCAATAACTAGTAGAATCAACAGCAACCTGAAATACCAAATCTCATAAAGCATACGCTACTTTACTATACCAGAACCGCGTGTATATGCGCTTTCCCCTCATACAACCCACGTATAGATCTAAAGATAATTACTTGTACCTTCGTTGTTATATCAACCCAATCCAAGTAGCACAAACCGATAACCGGAAATACTAGATCTTTGCACTTCGTCAGACCTTCATTCCTTGCTCACTCATTTTTTCCTAATGATCTTCTCCTTATATAGGTTAGGCTTCTCTCAATACCATGGTCCAAAACCATGTAGAAACAATACCATGAACCCAATACTTGGGGTCGTCACTTTGGACCAAATACTATGGACCAAATACCACGGACCAAAACCATGATTTCCAACATGTATGCGCCTTTACTCTTATTAACCCGCGTGTATACGCGTACGCTCCTTCGGCTTTGCTAACCCACGTATATACGCCCTTTCTTCACAGTCAACTTGCATATATCTCTCTATTTACCTGTTGCACTATGATTTGTCCTCTGAGTGAGTTGCCATTACCTGTATCATTCCTCTGAGTGAGTTGCCATCAAGGACAACACCTGAATCATAATGCCAACAAAGAACGCATATGAGAACTCGAAGGACTCACAACCAAATCTATGCGAAAATTGAGTGGATTGATGTTGGGAGGTTGTGAAAGTTAAACAGGTGTACAAACATGATCCTCAACATCACTGGGTGAATGTGAAACTGTTGAATGAGAGGGAGGCAGACAATTCATTGAGACAATGCCTGCTCCAACATGAGATTGCGCAGTTCCATCAATGAAGAAGGTTGAGCAAGGCTTGATCTCAAGCTTTCTCTTGGGACGAACAGATTTCTTAAGGTAGTACTCAAACTAGTCCCAGAGATAAGAAAACTTCATCTGGCTCCTCGGAGCTTGAAACTACAAGTCACGGAAGTGCTGCCAAAAATCAATAATGGATTCATACGAAGCATTCCATTGCTGTAACAGTTCCAGTCAAGATGGTCTGGATCAAAATGATAGAACGTGTCTTCGATAAGATCATAGAAGTTTTCAAATGAGTGCATGGTGTTCACTGGTAGGCTAAGCACCCAACAAAATGGAGTTTCGTGAAGTGTGAATGCAAGTAGAAAACCCGCCTGTTCATAAGTAAACTCATATTCCTCATGAATCATGGAAAGAAAGTTATGTAAGTGCTCAGGCCAGACCACTTTTCCTTCACTATCATATGTGTGAGTGGACAAGAGATCAAAAAGCTTCCCCAAGATGGATACATCTTCACGATTCGAAAAACACCTCGGGGGAAGAAGAATGCAAGACTCCATGAAAGATATGCAAAGGTTCAAAACTGGATGAGATGACACTACTTATCATTAGGCCCTCCTTCTAGTGCCAGAAATGTTGATGGTGCTGGACCCACCAACATGTCAAGGGGACCTCCCTGGTAAAAAGTCCCAATGAAACCTTAGACCATTCGGTGTAGGAGTCCCAGCAGTGGGTCGTAAGGTAATTCCTTGACCGTGATGTCATACAGAGGCAAGTAGATAACTCTGTCTATAGCAAGGGTGTGACTGATGCAGTGAGTCAAGGAATGTGTATGAGAGGTTCCAAAACGTCGAAGGGAGAGGAAGGTGAAGGTGAGTTCCAAGTTGAAAGGGATCAGTCCCAACTCAGCTAGGAACACACCACACAAAGGACATGCATAGCTTTCGGTGGAGCATTCCACTCGGATACGGAAATCACATAATACAAGGTAAGATAACATGAACATCACTCACAGATCAGTCTGAGATGAGTGTGACGGTTGATATAGCAAGGTTCATGTGAAAGTTTTGTCTGATGTCTAGTAGAGTATTTGACACGAGCAGTAACAACATTAAAAACATATGAAGCACATTAACAACAAGATTCATATAATTTCATACAAATCACTTCATACACGAGTACATAAGTTAAACAACATATATCATTAAAGAAACCAAAGCAGTCCAACTACAATAACAACATATGCATGAAAATGTGTTGGCTCTTATTATATAAAGAAGTGTAAGTCACAATCATACAATACACCATGTAAACATTCTAGCCCCAACAATGGAACGTTATAGCCACATCCCCCTGCTCCTCCAAAGAGATGTACTAGCTCCGTGTAGTGGAGAAGCCAAGGCACATTACAATATTGTCCAAGCCTTCTTCAAGATAGTCTTAGTAGAAGCTTGGCTGACCAAAAGCCTATACAATGAGTTATGAGGGACTATTTATAGCAAAGGGTGGGGTGACCCTTGACATTCCCCTTTGTGACCATTCAAATACCCTCATGACTCTTCACCTACTCTATGACTGTTACATTCACTCTTAACACTTGACTTACACTTGGCATGACTCAAAATTACAATGCACATGTACACATGTGAACCACAGATTGAACAAGCCAAAATAGACACTACTCTGACTTAGATGACTATAGAAGTACAATTGCTCGACATCCTCATGCTGATCAACAACAACATATTGATGCCAAGATTGGTAGTCTCTGATAATGTCTATGTGTTCCGCTGTGACATCCATCTGGAACCTGAACCTTGCCTCCATGGCATCTGGGTACACTACTTGGGCTCCTCTTTCCAACTCATCTGAAAGCATGTGCATCATTGTCCTCAATGTGGTCAGACTAGCAACATACTTGTGCATGATGTCTGCCCTAATAGGCAAGTCTAGATTGGTGGCGATGCGCATCAACTCGTCAAAGTACAAGTCAAGCTCCTGTTGGACCTGCTTCTTGGTCTTCGCTTGGATGAGAGTCCCAAGTGATGGAATCGCATGTGTGTGCACCAAAACCTCCATTCTCTCGAATACTCATGCATGGGAAGCCTGTATGCCAGTGATGAGTTGCGGTAGGTCCTCATAGTTCTGGATCTGACTCCGGATATGTGCTTGCAGCTCGATCGAATTAGCCCTCATCATCTTTTTCAAGTGAAGTGGGACTCCCTTGTACTTCATTTTCCGTGATTGCATGTTGTCAATGAAAGCATGTATGTTCTTCAAGATGCGTGCTCTTCTCACACATCGATGTTGCCATCCATGAATATGAACGACTGCTTGGTGCACAGCACCAAACTTGGAGTACACTGCTCGCATGACTGTGTCCAAGGACAATACTTCATATAGTATTGCCTTCTTCAATTCAGCTCAAGTAGACATTGTCACCAAGTCTTCTCCCTACTTGGCCACCTATAGTTCCTTCACCATTCACTCATTCTCATCTATGAGGAAATGAACACTAGAGCTAGTGGCTTCGACATAAACTCTAGTTTCATCAGCCAAAGCATCTGGGTCCTTGTGCACATCAGTCACGATCACTTGTTCTTCAATTTGTGCAAGAGATGTTTGGTTGTTCAGATTCGATACCTGTAAGGTTATACAACTCTATGTTGAGATTCATCAAAGGATATGTTGCACATCTCTGCTTCCAGCTGACCACCAAGGATCTCAGTGCCTCCTTGATCATTCGAGACTTTCTCATCATCTGGATGCATTGAAGTGGGTGATTCAACCTCTCTTTGTTGAGGCATGAGGTCGGTATAATGTTCCAACTCCTACTGCTCCATGTCTGCATCCAGCTGTTCAAGAGCATTTTCTTTCTCATGAGAAAATTCTTGCCCCTGTGAAGGCTCATCCTCTTTGTTTAATGCCAGTTGTTCAGAAGAATCAACTACCTGTATGGGCGTTGCTTTTTCTGTCTACACATGATGCGCCCCCTGTTGTGTCTGCTACTATTGCGCTTCATTCTCCTGTTGGTGCAACTCATGTTCTCTCTGGAGTTGCTCCCTCAACTCATGCAACTCCTTCTCTGCTTTTTCCATTCTCTTCTTCTCTTTCTACCTTTGCGTGATGTGCCTATCTTGCTACTTCCTCTTTGCTTGAATAGCCTTAGTTGCTTGTTCTACAAGTGGATTTGCTCAAAACTTGCAGCTTTCTTCCTCCTCCATTTGGTCGAAAATCTTCCTCTTCCCTTTGTTACGCACAGGTATGCTCGAATATGCTTCCTCTGTTGTTGCTGCTACTGCTACTGCTACTACTGTTGGTGTTCTCTGTGATGCTGCTTCATTCTGTTGTGCTAACCACTCTACGGTGAAACCTACCTATTCATTGGGTCTGGAGGAATTGTAGCATTACCTCCATGAGTCTTTCTCGGCCCAATGAAATTCCTCATGGATTCAATTGAACTGAAATCTCAAGCAGTGATCCTTCATATTGCAATGTGGGTCATACGGGTTGAAGCTTTGGAGGTCGAATGGGTACTTCTTCATCTAATCAACTTCGACATCCACTTGCTTGATGCTCTGGTTCTCGTATATCCCAATCCACAATGAAATAGTAGGCCAAGGTGCCTTGTTCTTCCGATGTAGCCTAGCTGTCAATCCTATTGAGATATGATATGCTACTTCCTGCATGACAAGCACATCCAAGGAAAACTTTGGCAAAACGTGGAGGCTTCTCTACACTGAACATTTGGATGAACATGTCGGTTGGTGAGGCATACCAATATGCAATGCTTAACAATGCCTTCATTGCTTCCTCTGACATGCAGGGTGGATCTTGTTTAAATATCAACCTGTAGACTAGGGTGAAAAAGTGGTCGAAGAGTCGTATGATCACTCCTATGAAGCTGCACTCGGACAATAACTTGAAATACGTGTTCACAATGGTCTCCGTTGGTGACCATGCCCACTCTAAGCCCGGGAACTCATGTCAGGCATAGACTGCATCTAGAATGTAGGTGGACATGTAAATTTCTGCATGCATGCCTTCAAGGGATTGTAGAGCCTTCATGACTTGCTCCTTCAGCTAATGAGCCAATACACTGGACCAATTGCATGGTCTTCCTTCTCTAGCCAGTTCATCCAATGCGATCACCCAACTCTGAGGGAAGGTCTCAGTGCTTGCTTGACCACTCAGTCGACATGCAAATTTGACCAAGTATTGGTATGCATTCCTCAATATCTTCATCTTATAGAACTGATTGGGTGTCATCCTAAAGCGAGTTGCCTCCTTTACCCAATCCTTCATAATGTCTCTTAAGTGACCTATGTTGTTGGGCAAGTTGAATGGGGGAGTCATGATAGTCATAGTTTCATTCATCTCATACATCTCATCGTAATCTCGTGCCCAGAAGGTTGCAAGCTTCGTCCCACTAACACTTCTCAAGGTCAACATCTCGGGGTCAGTGTGAGAGACAATCCAGTGAATCATGTCCGCGCATGGGAACGTGGGGTATCTGCATGCAATCTGGTACAAGCCAGACTTAAGAATGTTCACGTACACCTGACGGTCTTCAAGGTCTTCCCCAAAAGTACCTATGAATGTTTCATTCACCTCTTGCCACTTCAGTTTGATGTTCGTGTCTAGATACAACTTTGTATCTTTGTAGATCAACATACTAGAGGAAACCTGCTCAACAGTTTCTCCAGCTGCAATACCATAAGTGTCTTGAGATCCTGCTCTCTTGGAAGCCATTGGGACAGATGAAAACCTAAAAGATCTAGAAATAAGCAAAATGCATGGCAAGAAATATGTCAGTGAAAACAAATCAAATCCAAGGAAGGACATAGCACATACATGGGAAACTAATGAGTAGGATTGTGGAAATTTCACTGGGAGGTTGAGTGACTGGCTACCAAAACTACACAAAAGGGAGTATGGGTTTTCTGGGAGACTGGACTGGTTGTTGGATCTACGAAATGTGCAATCCAGTTTGGCAACTCGATGTTGGGATTACATAATGCACAATTCCAGCTGGGAACGACTGCTAGCCTAGGGATAGATTTGCGCAAATTCTTGGGCCAAGTAGCCACTTTCCTCCCTAAATGTGAAAATCATTCCTTGACACCAGTGCTAGGCAATAATGCGCAAATCTAGAGAGGAAGGTGAGCCTTCCTTCCCTAGATTGTGCAATGTAGTCTTGGTGAGGGCAGAGCCCGGGCTAAGGTTGGCCCGACTGACCGACGAGCAACTGAAAGCAAGTAAGTTGATGAAATGCATGGTGACACTAAGTGATAGAAGAAGTGATAAACAGTGCATGCAAAACATGAATGGAAGATTCAACAAACAGATCAACATGCATGTGGGTGAGGTCGTTCGTCAATTGGGCGAATGTTCGTGCAAAACAATTTCATCCATGCAACCGTAGAGAGATAGAAACCAAAACAGAAATAGAGCTAGGAAAAGCTAGAATACCTGTAAACGACGGTAGGAATTCAAAGAAATCAAGCAAACATCACTCGCACAAGCGAATACACAAAAAGCGACAAAAATGCTGAAAAAGACAAGT
Organism: Pinus taeda; assembly: GCA_000404065.3. Taxonomy (NCBI): domain Eukaryota; kingdom Viridiplantae; phylum Streptophyta; class Pinopsida; order Pinales; family Pinaceae; genus Pinus; species Pinus taeda. The sequence goes on along the minus strand of APFE031339209.1, from coordinate 77,174 downwards.
TGAGGCCACTTACATGTGAATAGTTGAGCTCGATGTGTCGAAGAGTCCTGGATGTGTTGTGGGATATCAAAGCTCTAAGATCGATGTGAATGAATGTGCTATGATGCATCGAATAAATAATTTTGGTCTTATGACACGCATGCCACAAATCTAGGAAAAAGTGATACTTGGAGGGAAACTTCTGAAACAACTTTGCATGTAACCCCCGACTACTAAAAATAGCTCCCAGAATCATGGGATTCCTTTTTCATGTTGTCTCTTGCTATTCTGGGAGGATCAAGTCATGCATGCAGGCAAGTCAATTTCCTCAGTCCTGAGTGGGACTATTCAACCAGATTGTTCATGCATGCAGTTTCTCAACTTCTTGGGAGAAAAGTGCATTCTTGACTATGAGATGGCTTGACTGCCCAAGGTGATTGTGCAATTTTTGGGTAGATCGGCTAACTGCAGCCCAAATTTGTGAAAATCTTGGGTTGAACAGCCTGCTACTGGGAAACTTTGCGCAAATCCTGCTAGGAGGGTTGGCTAGCAAGATTGCGCAATCATGGAGCCCAGCAGGCTATCAGAGAGGACTGCACAATTCCTAGAGGGAAGGTTGGTTGCCCTCCAGGAATGTGCAATTTTCAAGGGGTAGTTGCTCAGCCTACAGCAAGACCAAATCCAGTGAGTAGCCTGTGAGGGGAATGGATCAACTATGATCGACAGGCTGCCTTTGTGCGAGGAAAGCACTGAAGCTTGAGTACTTGACGAAGCAAGTCAAAGAGATGTGTAAGGTTGGTAGGGAGGTTCCAAAACAGGTTAAGAAAAAATTTTGGAGGGTGGTTGTAGCCGCTACAATAGGCCCCTGAATCTACCACCCAAGCATCAATAATATTTTCTAACAAAAGAATCAAAGCATCTTGCAAAACATCACTTGTCACATTCACTTCATGATTGTTTTCTTATTGCGCTTCTCCTTTTTTTCCCTTCCGATACTTGCAGTATTTCTTCAGTTGTCCTTTCTTCCCTCATTTCCAGCACACTATCCCCGATCTGGACTTGGATCTGCCTTTCCTTGACTTACTACGATATCCTGGACTCTTTCCTCTTTCCATTTTTCTTCCCCTAGTCTCTGTAGTCAAAGCGTTACCTGATGTCTCACCGGAGCTTTTTCGTTGCATTTCCTCACTAAGGATTGCACCGACAACATCATCAAACTTTAAAGTACTAGATCCATAGATAGAGTTACTAATGGCCATAACTAAACCATTCCAACTTTCTGGAAATGAGCATAGAAATAACAAAGCCCTAACTTCATCATCAAAACTTACCCCTACAAAACTTAAATAACTGGTAACTGTATTAAATTAATTTAAATGATCAGCAACAGATCCACCTTTTGACAACTTCATATTAAATAAAATCTTCATAAGAAATACCTTATTTGAGTCTCAGCATTTTTCATATAGTTTGGCCAATGCCAACATTAAACGCTTTGTTGTCGTTTCCTTTGAAATATTAAAGCCTATCGACACCGCTAGGCACAGCCAAATTGTTCCAAGTGCCTTTTTGTTGATAGTATCTCATTTTATGTATGTCATACTTGTCGGTTTCTTTGTCTTTCTGCTCAATGGTAGGTACAGATCTTTCTTATACAAGTAATCTTGCATCTGCATCTTCCACAGCTAACGGTTAAATTTTTCGACACTAAACCTACCATTTTCCACCATTTCTCCCACTCGAACCAGGAACCCTTCTCTTTTGTGATTTTATTAGCCAAATAGACCTTCGGCTCTAATACCAGTTGTTAGAAAATGATATATTACACAAAAATGGGACACGGAATATTGTAGAAATATAAACACAGAAAATACATAAAAACAAGAGAGACATAGATATACATGATTCACCCAATTTGGGCTACGTCCATGGAGAAACAGTTAGTCCTTCCTTTTATATTATCCAGCAAAATGAAGAGATACAACCCACAACATATCTGTTGTAATTCCATCTTCGCTCTCACACAATCTCCTCTCTCTTTCTCACTTAGAATACACATCTACATAGCCAGAATACAATTCCCTCATATATAGCGAGGGGTTGCCTTCTAGTACAAAAAATCCTAAATTAAACATAACTTCTACCATCAGATTTTTGCCTAATGAATGGCCTAGATTGACTATGAAATTACAATTTTACAAGGAAATTTTACATCCATTTTTAGCTTCACAATCGCCCCCCCTTGGACCCCCTTGGTGGCGCACAAAAACGGGTGGCGCACAAAAACGGGCGGCGTTGCCTCCACATTATGAACTGTGGTCTAATATGGCAATACCTTTGAATAAAGAAGATAATCAGGCTCCACACCTAATAATCTGGTGACCTCATCTTCCTCCGCTATGATGTGGGTGCTCCCACATTCTCTCTAGCATCATGCATCATTCTATCAACTTCTTTGGTGTGCTTCCTTCCATCTCAAGAAGTCTCTGCTTGAGTGGGTGCTTTAACTCTCTACTCCTTTGCATGTGGTTGCTCCATATCATCTTGAGGTTCTTCCTTTGGAGATAAAAGATCTTCATATGCATGCAACTGAATCTCCCTCTCAAGGGAACGTATCATGGCCTTGTCTTAATCAAACTTCACATATATAAGAACCACTATCATCTTTGAGATGGCAGGAACACCCAATAGATGTGAGGTGTATTAGTGTACCCTACAAATATGCCCAAGTCAGTTGTCGACTCTAGCTTTTTCTTTGCATCCTTGGTAACATGACAGTAAACTGATGAACCAAATATCTTGAAGTGTGCCACATCTGGGTTCTTACCTAAAAAAGCTTCTTCTAGTCTACTTATCCTGAGAATCTGATGAGGACTCCTGTTCTACACATATATAGTTGTGTTGCATGCTTCATCCCACAAGTGCAACAGTAGGCCCTGATCATGTAACATTGCCTATTCAACTCCCACAATACTTTTGTATGGAGTGCTATTAACTCCCATTAAATGCCTTCTGATGCATAGAAGTTCTTGAATTCATTTGACACATATTCTCCACCATTATCGCTCCTGAGAGCCTTGAATTTCCTACTAGTGTATTTCTCAACAAGTGCTTTAAGTTCACAAAATTTAGGGAATTTCTTATCTTTCTTCTGCATGAATAAAATCCATCACTTACATGAGAAATAATCTACAAATATTACCCAATACATGTGCTTGGCCATAAAGGCTGCCGAGAATGGTCCACACACATTTGAGTGCACTCTCTCAAGGATCGCTTGCACTCAACTGTCCTTATCATGAAAGATGGCTTTGGTGTACTTCCCCAATGTACACCCTTTACATGTACCTATTTTCTCTAGTACACCCTTTGGAAGTCCTATAGAAATATGTTGCATGATTTTCAAAGCTCCATGGTGAAGATGGAACAATCTTCTATGCCATAATTCATCGATGTCTCAGCTCTACACCTTCTCTGCTTTTGTGGTCAATGTTGCACAATATTCTACATCTAATTTGTAGAGGTTCTTCACCCGAACTTTGATTCAATTCACTTGTCCTATGGATATGTGATGAAGGAAACCCTTTCCTTTGCTAAATATCACATCGTAGCCACGTTCTTCCAAAATAGCAATTGAAACTAAATTCTTCTTCAGACCTGGAAAATACATAACATCTTTTAATGTGAGAGGAGAACTAGTCTCCCTCTTAAAAGTAACAATATTGATGTCGGTCACAATATACCTTCCATCATCTCCCATTTCGATTTTTATCTAGAGGTCCTTCTCCTCTAAGTTGTTGAAAAATTCTTTGTTGTCGGTCATATGGAATGAGGCTCCACTATCTAGATACCACACACTACCCATCACCGATGTCACCATGCAAGCAATGAGGGTGAAATCCAACTTGAATTATGAAGCAAGAGCTTCAACTGCTCCTCCTCCTAAGGGCTTCTTGTGTGGACACTTCATGGCATAGTGTCCCAACACATGACAAAGAAAACTTTTAATCTTCGACAAGTACTTCTTCTTTCTGCCCTAACTGGAATCTCATTTGGATTGGAAATTATTTCCTTTCCCTTTCTTTTCCTTTCCAGCAAAGGCACAATTCTCCTCATCATCATGCTTGGATTAGGTTCCATCTCCAATTCTCTTCCTTATCTCTTCTTGCACCAAGTTGGACCACAAACGCTCCCACTTTGGTACATGCTCCCTCCCATTAACTGAGTCCTTGTAGATGTTCCACCTCTTGGGAAATCCTAGAAGTCTCAGGCTAACCATATGATCTTCAGCAACTATAATACCGATACTCCTAACCTCATCTTGACATTGGGTGAAACTTCTCAAAGTATTGTGGTATTGTGTCTCCCTTCTCCATCTTGACCTTTCGAAGCTTTTCCTTTAGTGGTAGCTTCCCTTGATCATTTTTGTTTTGAAACAAGTCGATCAATGTTTGCCACATTGCATATGGTGTATCCTTCTCATGTAGGTTCCAAATGATCTCGAACTCATTCTAGTGTGATCCTTCTCACATTTGCAACACATTTCCTCCACTCTGCTAGATCTTGAGCATCTATTGTAGGAGGCTTAGGAATATCTTTGTCTATGAATTCCTTTAGCCTATAGTCTTCCAACACAACCTCCATCATGTCCTTCCAATAAATATAGTTTGAATTACCCTCAATGGCATATTTGAGTGTCAATCCATAGAACGAAATCCTTTTGTCTCTAAAGAATGGTATTGCAAATTCGATTTCACCTACAAAATACAAACTCATATTCTTCTCTTCTATAGTGATTTATGCTCTAATACCATGTAGAAATTCCTTGTAGACTCAAACTACTTATGTAATGAGCTAAAACAAAAGACTTGAATCTAACTACTTATCGTCAGAAAAAATTAATCAATTGAGAAATCACAAAGCATACAAGAGAAAGAATCCAATCAACACATTACACAATGACATCCTAGGGAAAGTGATGAGCACCAGTATTGCAGCAAGAATGATGTAACTCCTAGGGCTACCAGCTTTACTTTATCAACCTGGGGTTCATACAAACTTGGAGCTGACAGTGTTGTATACTATTTCTGCCCTTTGTCACTGTTCAGCTAGCGATAGACCAGTAGGTTTTTTCAAGCCAAACTTATATGGATTCAAAAGAAGCTTGATTACTATTGAGGGAAAGATAAATCTACTCTAAGAGAAAGCTTGTCTACTACAGTAAGGAAAATGACTGAAATCAAATGCTAAAATCACACCATTACTAACTAACTGTCGGGAGACTATGATACAAAAAGAATTCTAAGTTAACATGTATGAAATTATATTGTCCTAAGCATGTAAATTCAAAATATCAAACATCTAACTACTGTGCATGGAAATGACTAAAATAAATCTATTTTTCTTTTTGTCTTTTTTTTTTTATGGAAAAGTGTGAAGGCTAATCTCTTTTGGTGATGTGGCAGGTGGCTTAGGGATGTTGGTGAATGGTTAGAAGGTTGGGGAGACCCTTAGGTGGCCTTTTTTAGCTTCCTAGAGGCTTTTCCCTCAATTCGGCCTCAAAACAGGCCACTACAGGAAAACCTACAAGATGTCCTAAAAACCTATAGGATTCCCTGTATTTCTATAGGATACAGTCGAGAGAAAAATGATGGGCACTAAAGGTGATGGAATTATTAGGGAAGGTGGTTGGTGGATGGAATGAAGCAAGGGAATACCTAGGATCACTTAGAATTCAAAACCAAGGTTGGGAGATGGTTGGATTTGCTTGACATGCTTGGAGAAGTTTCCTTGTAAAATGATGAAATTGGTGAGGATCTTAGTGAAATCAAGGAATGATCATGGATGGATGAATTTGGAAGGAGGTTGCTAACTATGAGATATTTATTTACTTCTGAATCAACTTCACTGCATCAAACATTGATATTTACCCAAAAATCATGTAAACGAGAAGAATTTCAATAAGCTAAGAAAACAAAGTTTAATGAGCTAGTTGTCTACTTCATGCACGACGAAGACTTGCAGAATAAGATGGAATCATTGATAAGATCTAATGTAAGGCTAAAGATGGAAGAAAGTATAACTAGATCCTACTCTTGTAAACTAATCAAATGCTAGCTTAAGTACAAAAAACTCTAAATTCTATGAGAAAGTAGAATTATATCTTTTTGGGGCTGCATAGGAGTCCTTTCCTCAAATCATGATCCCTGAAGGAAGAAGTGAGGCCAAAACACATATTGACAGCTTTTTGATGTTCCTTTATCTCTTCTAAACTACTGCTCAAGTAAAGCACAAATGGAAGCAAACTAATAAACAAACTAATCAATTCTACACTACTTGCAATGAAATACTTTAAGGACAATTTAACCATGAATCTATGAAATCAATCTAAGCATACGTATACAAGAAGAGGAGCCTTTGCTGCTAGGGTTTGGCCCTAACCCAAGAGCTTCAGCCCTCTGAATTAAATTAGTGCTGGATGAAGAAAAAGCTCATTCTCATTATCAAAACAAAAAATTACATAGCAATGTCTTCCACAAGTCTTGAGCTTGATAGTAACTAGTGTTTTTACATCAAAAATTTGAATCCTAATGAGGCTCTAGGCATTTTTATTTATACAACTAAAGTCTCCAAAAATTTCCTTAAATCTAGGGAGGCTCAGCTCCCAAACTCGAGATAAACTAACTTTTTGGCTATCACTTGCTCAGCTGCCTTTTGATCTTCATGACTTGGTTGCTTGTACTCCAAGCTAGTGTGATTGATGGAGGAATATTCGAATGAGGGAGGAGTAAATGAGGATGATTTACCTCCTACAATCTCTCTTCCTTGTCCCATTCGATTTTTATCCCTTAATCTTGCCAAACATCCCTGATTTTCTGTCACAAACCTACATTCAATGCACATTAGTACACTAGGCATAATATCTCACTTCGACTCATCTCATTAAACAAAATACAATCAAAACATGTAATAAATTGTGAGAAGATTTTATTTGACTAAGCTAGGAGGTGAATTAAGGTCCATATAGTTACCCAGTGATGAGTCTCATCATCACCCCCCTACTAAAAGTGTTTCTCATCCTCTGAGCAACTCAATCAATATCCATATCTTTCATAGCGCTAGTGGCCTCCTTGACATCCCATGCTTTTGTTGTGGTTTCCTCTTCTTGTGAATAGAATCCTACCTTCCTTTCTATCTCCTCCCACTGCTTTCTTTCTTCCTCTTCCTTCCTTCCTTCTAAAATCCCCAAGAGCATTGGTGGACTGAGTCTCAAGCCAATCCAATTAACTTTGAGTCTTTGGAGGGTTTGCTTGTACATGGGTGTCTTGTTCAGTGCTTCTCTCATTCTTTGAGGAGAATGGTACTCTCTGATTTTCAAACTATATCAAAAAGTATTCCATCTCCTTTGGAAATATTTCATGTTGTCATCCCCTAACAGCCTGAACATATCCTCAAAATGTGTAATTGCTTGCTCTTGGGCAGCAAGAAACTTGGGTGCAAGTTGAGGATCATTTGCAATTAAATTATGTGTGCTGATGAAAACCATTGGATTTGACTGCTCAGCTCTTAGCATGACAAGCTTTGTTTGTTCCCTTACCAATATCTTCTTCATTTCTATAGCCCTTGCTTCCTCATAGTTCATCCATGATGCCAAAGCCATCAACTGTAAATCCCCTAGTTTTGCATTAGGGTCCCATACATTCAGATTTTTCAAGGCCATGTTATGAAAGTAGAACTCAGACATCTTAGCCCTATCCTCCAATGTGCTTTGATCACAAAGGTCAATGAATTGTCTATAATCCTGGAATGGCATAGTGCCTCTCTATGCTAGGGCCTTGATTTGAAACTGCAACCATTGTTCTTTAAGGTATAATGCATAAGACTTAGCTGGCATCCTACACTAGATTGCCTCTAAGGATAGATTGGCCATGGATGTCAATTGATTCTCTCTTTCTTGCAGTTTTCCTTTCAATCATGCATTTTCTACCTCCAACTGAGCTTTCATTATGGCCTCTTAGTCCCTTAGGCTGCTTAGTGCTCTACCCATCTCTTTGAGCTTTCCCTCCATGTGACCTATGTCCTCCACTCCCTTGGACTTGGTAATCTACATCCATTTATGTGTTCTTCCTCTTTCTTTCTCAAGCTCAAAGAATAATGGGATGGCAATTTTTTGTGGAATGACCCTACCCCCTTCAATAAATATGTAGTAGGATTCAAGGTTAGCCTGAGGAATAGGTTCCCTTAGCTCTAGGTCCTCCTTCTTTGTTTCTTGTTGCATACTCCCTTCCTTATCCAAATTTTGAGTTTCCTGTAGGTTTAGTAGAGTTTCCTGTAGGCTTGCCTCTGCTTCCTGTAGGATGTCTTTTCCCTTGGATGAGGTAGATCTAGTCACAATACTTCTCACATAAGTGATAGGAGACTTAGGGGAGGTCTGTCCTGGGGATCCTTCTCCTTGAGTTTTTATAAGAGGAGCCATCTTCTTCTGTTGTTTAGGTGAGTCTTCAATAACAATAGGAACCTTGGTGGGAGTTTGAGGTTTTCCCTGCCTTCTTTTTGTACTTTTCCTTATTCTAAAGTATAAAGGGGTTTGTCTCTATCTTTTTCCTTTTTGTTTGATAAGGGTGCTAAGGGAAGTGAGGGCAGATGCTGCCTCTTTCTCAATGGGTTCTGGAGACACCCTAGGTGACTCCTCCTTGTCTTCTGCCTCCTCTTTTCCATTTCCCTCTTCATCTTTGTCTTTCTCCTCTTCTTCTCCCTCTAGATCCTCACCTTATTCATCAGTTTCCTCCTTGGAATATTCTTATGTTTCTTCACCACTTTCCTTCTCTTTCTCTACCTCTTCTTCCTCATCTATTTCCTCTTCATCCCTCTCTGCTTCTTCTTTATCTGTTTCAGTTTCTTCTTCATCACTTTACTAGTAGTAGGGCTCTTGTCATATTCGAGGGCTTTTATATCCTCCTCTGTCTGCATGTCTCTGAAAATTTCCCATGTTATAGGAATTCTAGGGTTTCGGAGGGAATCTTCTATGATGAGTCTAATTAAACCATGATGGTCTAGCTGTTGGTAGTTTCCTTCCAACACCTTCATGCTCATATCTATCAGTGATTGAAGAAGTAATTAGGGTATGTTGAGTCTGTGGTGAAGAGGTGTATCTACTCCAAACCTCAATTCTTCAAGAAGCCTAAAGTGGTATCATATACCACATTGTACCTACCTTCACATGATATATATTTTATAAGGTGGTAGCTTATTTCTTTCCAGGGGTATGGTAGGATTTCTCTTCTCACTCCATTCTTGTCTTCCATGGCCTCCTCTCCCTCTAAAAAGAATTTCTTCTTTGCAGTTTGGTTATTTCCCTTGTCCTCCTTTCTCCAAGGCACTCCTAAGGGAAGTGTGGTAACTCTTTCTATGAGTTCAGGGGTGAGTTCTATGGAAAGGCCTCTCACCAAAACAGTGGCATGGGTCCTAGTCAATGGAATGAGGGAGAGAGAAACATCTCTAGTTACTTCATCATCATACCCCCTCAATTTATCAAAGAAACACATCCAATTATGCCTTGTGAATATTTCTAGCACAAGAGGGTGTTAATGAATCCTCACAGTGTTGATGGGCTCCCTTCTAGAGCCCCCCCTATCATTTTGTCTGATGGGTAGAGGAGTATATATGTCTGATACAAAATTTTAATGAAGGGGGAAATTGAATTGAAATTTCTATGTATACAATTCCCTTATACTGCAATCAATTTCAAAAAACTATAAGACTTTTTGTTCCTTTCACTTGGAAAAATGGGAGGAAATGTAGAGCCTATCTCCTTACAATGCTTGATGTAGCCAATCCTTGTTTTTCTCCCTCTGAAATTTCTCACTGCCAATCTTGTACACTGCCTGACTGTATCCTATAGGATTCCTGTGGGATTCTGTAGGATTCCTGTGGGATCATGTAGGAAAAACTAAAATTTACCTCTCCTGTAGACTTCTTGAGGGCTGAGAGTGACTTTGCTAGTGTGAGCCTCGATAATGTGAATGCATCTATTCATGGGGATCAACGTGTATTTCCTCTTGTGGTTTATTTGAGTGAGGTGGTGTGCTGGCAGTCAAGGTGCGAATATTTATTTTTGGACCATTGGTCCCACTACCACATCATCATTCTCCTCACCTCATAATCAACTCCCACTTCGGGCATCCGTAGCTTAACCGCTTTCAACCTCATCCTCATTTTCTTTGAATTGACTATTGCCACATGTGTGAGGACTAACTGATTTATCCTTGTTGACTAAACGAAGGTGGCCAAGTTATCTAGCCACCTTTCACTTATAAACCAACTCATTCACAAATTTTACATCTTTTGATCACATTATTCTAATGAGAGAGTGGAAGCAAGATACTTACATGTGGTAACGATGCCTTGATGCAGTTTGTTTGAATAAATGAAGTCTTTGTTGTATGTTGGTTGCATGTGCTTTTCGCCTTCTTCTTTTTCTACTGTCCTTTCATGATTTTCTTTGATGTGCAAGTACCTAGTGTTGATGATGATGACATTGTTGTTGCCGCTAGACTCTAGAGGATATTCTTCCACCTTTGGATCTCATGCTTGAAACTTGCTGCAACCTATGATTTATGTTTTGTGGGATAGGTTGCTACAGGATTTCCTACAGGATGTCCTGTAGCTGCTTCTCCCTCAAAAATTGTAATCATAGTCTACTACTGGGACCTGAGGATGATTAGCATGGGCATAGAGGAGGTCTAGTGGTTTGTGAATGATGAAAAATAACCTTCAGGTATTGTCCTCTTGCTATCTGTCTTCATCCTCTTTTCTCTGTGTTTTTTCTTAAAAACTGTAATTTTTTGGAAATTGATTTTTTCTATGAATGCAGGGGTGATCATGGTGGAGAGAGGTATGGTAATGAGAGGGTGATGTAGGAATTTATTTCTTTGACATGGGAAAGTAATTTCTTTGCTCTAGGATTACATCCTTTAGGATTCCAAAGCCGCTATAGTTCCTACAGGATCATCCTGTAGGTTCTCAGTGAATCTTGTAGAAAACACAGAACCCTTGCAAAATGAGGCAAATGAGTGAAAAAATGAAAGGAATGGTGGAATGATGAAGGATAATGAATGGAGAAATAAAAATATGAGCTGAATAGATCCCTTTTAATACTCCATTTTTTCTCTAATCGTCCTCCTATTGTCCTACAAACAATATTTTCATAAAAAAAATTTCTCTTTTTTTTTTTGAAAACAACTAGTCTGCCTCCATGAGGTTTTCATCCTAGCTGCTTGCCTTGGGTGCCACAAGAGAGGTTTTCACCCAGAGATATTTTTATTTATCTTCTTTTTTTTTATACCATTGGGCCGCCTCAAGAGGTTTTCAACCCAACAGTGGGACTCAGGCGCCTCATGGAGGTTTTCACCTGAGTCTCCTTATTTTTCTTTTTTTTTTTCTTTTTCTCGGTGACTTGATGAGGTAGGAACTGAGACTTGCTCCACCACCATCATTGTTTTGTTGATACCATCAATGAACTCTTTCTTTGACAATGGCCTTTTTTAAACCTTCAATATGTGCCCATTAACAAATAAAGGAATGGCCTCTGCATCTATGGTTTTGATCTGCACTTAACCAATATCATGGCATTTCTCTATGACATAAGGCCCTAACCATCTAGTCCTTAACTTTCCCTTAAATTCTTTATATCTAGAATCATATAACAAAGCCCAATCACCTGCTTGAAATTTCTTGTCCTTGATGTTCTTGTCATGCCAGATCTTCCTCTGAATATGAGTTACCTCTATGTCTAGGAGGGCCTGCATTCTGAACTCATCTAAACCATTCAACTAGAGAAAACTCTCCTTTTGTGCACTGCTAATATCTAGATATAGTTGGTTTTCCATCCTCAATGTATTATACTCAAACTCAATGGATAGCAAGGCCTTCTTTCCATAGACCAACTCATAGGGTGTGAATCCAGTGGTGGTCTTCCAGGTGGTATTGTAGGCCCAAGTGGCCTCAACTAATCTATATGCCCAATCTTTTCCGTTGTTGCTAATCACTTTGGTCAGAATACCCTCCAACGCTCTATTTGTCACCTCCACATGCCCATTAGCTTGTAGGTGATAGGGAGTGGAGGTTCTATTCTTCATCTTGTGTTGGCTTAATAAGTCTTCAATCATGTTGGATGTAAATTGGTTGCCTTGATCAGTGACCAGTTCTCTAGGGTAATTAAACTTGTAAAATACATTTTCTCTTAGGAACTCAGCCACCTTCTCCTTTGTTGCTTCCTTGATTGCCTTGGTTTCAACCCACTTAGTCAAATAGTCAGTGCACACAATGATGTACTACTTTTTCTTGGACGGAGGGTCAATAGGTCCAATGAAATCCATGCCCCACTTGTCAAATGGCTTGAAAGTCACTTGAGGTTGCAGAGGCATTTCATCCCATGGAGTAGGTTTTCCCATCCTTTGGCACTGATCACACTGACTAGTATATCTTTTCACATACTGATGAAGAGTGGGCCAATAATGGCCAACTTGTAACACCTTGAATGTTGTCCTCTTTGTTTCAAAGTGACCTCCACAACGCCCATCATGACAAGTCATAAGGATGACAAACATTTCCTCCTCCCTAACACATTTTCTTAGAATTTGATCTGGGCCTAGTTTGAATAGGTTGCCCCCAATCCAAGAGAATGGGTCACTCTTCCTCACAAGCTTGCTTTTCTCTTTGGAGGACAAATTCGATGGGAACTGTGCAGATACTAAATAGTTTGCTATGCTAGCAAACCATGGTGAGAGAACTGAAATGGAAAATAAGTGTTCATCCAGTAACTGATCATCAACCATTCCTTCCTCACCTATAGGAAAATTTAATCTGGACAAAAAATATGCAACAACATTTTCCTTGCCAGACTTATCAACAATAGTTAGATCAAACAGCTGCAATAAAAGTAACCATCTAATAATCTAGGCATTCACATCAGGTTTATTCATTAAATTTTTGACTGCAACATGGTCAGTATGCACAAATGTTTGATAACCTGTAATGTGTTATAGATCTGACCTGCAAATATATGAAATGATACCAATATACCCAATAACTGTAAATAATCGCCAGAAATAACAAGATCTGAATAGATAGAAATGCTTCTTTATTGATCAAAACCCTTGAGGTAGGGTAAAATCATACATTCACTCATTAAGGAAGGAGAACACTCCACAAGCCATATGCTTGCCAATACAATATTCCTTGACATCTCTCCATGGGGAGTCTTTAGCCTCTATATAGGCCTCATACATACAATACCATGGGTCATTACCATGGTTCCCTCAATACCATCTATCTAATATAATGGGCTTATTACATTATTTTTAACTACTTGTGGTCCCTTACATGATATGGGTTAACCACTTTATTTATTTCTATGGCCCATCCCATTATTACATTATTCCCTTGGGTACCTCCCTTTGTACCCCATACTATTCCCCTAGATATACTACATTCCACCCCCCTTAAACATGTTTCATCCTCAAAACATAAGAAGAACACAAATAATAAGATCTACTCAAAAGAGTAGTCCACTAGTACCATGCATGTGCATCTATCCATCCAAGAGAAAGGTGAGCCTTCAATCTGGCTGGTGCCTCGCTCGCTTGAGTTGGAAGTTGACCCTGGCAGCTCTTCTGTGTTGGTGTGTTGTGGGTGTATCTTCGCCCCTCTCTATCTGTCATGTGAGGGTTGTTGTCCTTGTTTCTAATTCGTTGCCATCTTGTAGGTTATTTTCTTGTTGGGTGATATGGGTGGTGATATGTTGGAGGTGTAACCAATGGTGTATCTTTCTTTAATTCACCACCTAATTGAGCCTGATTGGTATCTGGTACATGTTGTGGCACCCATTGTTGTTTCTTATCTTCCAGTATTACTTCAACCATAGATTCATCATGTGATATATCAGTACCTGTAATATTTTCTGCTTCAGCCTCCTTGGACTCGACATGTTTATTGATGGAAATATCCTGTAATGTAATTTTCTTTTTTTTATACCAAAGCTTCGAGAATTTCTTCTCTACATTAATTTTGATAGTACCAACAGATTCAATCCAAGGGTATCCCAAAACAACGTCCACGTTAGCCATATCTGAAGCATAAAAATTAAAATGTAATACATACTTATCCATCGAAATATTCAGATCTTTAAAAACTTGCACCTGCTCATTATTAACATGTATGTGCTCCATTTGTTTAAATGGAATTTGCAATATTTTTGTCAAATTAACATTTATAAAAATTTGCTTGCAATTAAGATTTATAGACACAATGATCTTCTCCTTTTGAATACATCCATGAACCTGTAATAAGGAGAAACAAGTAGAAAATAACCCCTTACATGTCTCATTCCCCTGCTTTCTAGCATGAGACCATTCGTCGACAAGGATTTTTTCAAATTCTTCATCCGAAAGTTTGGACAACTACTCAATGTCAAGTGAGTTCCACCATATGGCAGCCTCTTCTTTTGAATTAAGCCATAGGAAAATTCTCCAATATTTTGAATGGTTTTTCTTAAGATATTTTATGAATTCTTCAATAGTAGGACCATTATCTTTCCCTGTAAAAAATTGCTTGCTATAAGCCATCAAGAGGGTTTTGAAAAAAATCACTTGGCGAAAATTTAAAGTGGCCACAGTTCAGTCAATATTACTCAGAATATTTATTATAACCCATTTTCACAAATGGAATAACCATTTTGCATCTTCCCATGTGATAGAAATCCTGATCTAGGCACTGAAATTTCAGATTCGCGCTACAACTGTCCCACCGTCACAAAAGTTTCTAAAAAAAGAGTTGATTTTAAATCAGCGATATCTCCCTCATCCGGACTCTGATTCGACCGATATTTTTTTTCAAATTGGGTATTTTTTCGCAAAGAACCCATATATGCAATTAGATTCTGAAAATGTTTCACCAGAACATACATATCTTATTTTCAAACTTTCCGCCCCAAACAATTTCTGCAACACAGCTGATTTTTATATCAGTGATATCTCCCTCATCCGAATTTCGATTCGCCCGATTTTTTTTTCAAATTGGGTATTTTTTTACAAACCACCCAGATATACAATTAGATTTTGCAAATTTTGCACCATAATTTTCAGATCTTATCTACAAACTCGCCGCCAAAAAAATTCCTGCAAAAAATAAAAAATTATCTGCTTTGCCCAAGAAAGTGCTCTGATACCACTTGTTATAGATATAACCTGCAAATATATGAAATGATACCAATATACCCAATAACTATAAATAATCACCAGAAATAATAATATATGAATAGATAGAAATGTGAATTTATTGATCAAAACCATTGAGGTAGGATAACACCATACATTCACTCCTTAAGGAAGGAGAACACTCCACAAGCCATATGCTTACCAATACAATATTCCTTGACATCTCTCCATGGGGAGTCTCTAGCCTCTATATAGGCCTCATACATACAATACCATGGGTCATTACCATGGTTCCCTTAATACCATCTATCTAATACAACGGGCTTATTACATTATTGCTAACTACTTGTGGTCCCTTACATGATACGGGTTAACCACTTTATTATGGCCCATCCCATTATTACATAATTCCCTTCTGTACCTCCCTCTGTACCTCGTACTATCCCCCCTAGGTATACTACATAATATAATGCCTAAATTTTTTCAATGAATGCACAACAACCAAGAGCTCCTTTTCGATCACTGTGTAGTTTAGTTCAGCCTTTGAAAGATTCTTACTGATAAAGTAAATGGCATAAGGCAATTTTTCATCTATCTGGCCTAGAGTTTCTCCTATGGATTTGTGTTAGGCATTAGTATGTATATGAAATGGAAGAGCCTAATTTGGGCCTTGGAGAATCAGTGCAGTGCTTAACTTCTCCTTTAGGGTGTCCAAGGCCTCTTGACACCTTTTTGACCATACAAACTCATATTCTTTTGGCCAACAATCCAAATAAAGGAGAAGCTAACCTTTTGAAGTCTTTTAAAATCCTTCAATAGTATCCAGCTAACCCTAGGAAACTTCTAACATTTGTCTGCTTTTGCGAAGGTGGGACCCTTTGGATGGTAGCTATTTTGTTTGGGTCCACCTGCAGTCCTTGCTGGGATATTGAATAGCTTAGCACAGTCCCTGCAATCATCAAGAACTCACATTTTTTAGGACTAAGAGACAGGTTCATTTCAATGCATTTGTTCAGCACTTTACCTAAGTTGGACAGAGCCTCTTAGAAATCACACCCATAAGGTGTAAAATTTTCCATATAAATCTCTACTGCATCATGGACTAGCTCAGAAAAGATACTCAGGACTACTCTCTGGAAAGTGGCAAGAGCATTGCATAGGCCAAAGGGAAGGACCCTATAGGCGAAAGTACCCTAAGGATAGGTGAAGGTAGTTTTATCCTGGTCTTCTGGGCTGATCTGGATTTGATTGTACCCGTTGAATCCACATAAGAAAGAGAAAACGTTTTCCCTACCAGGCCATCTAGCACTTGGCCGATGAAATGTAGGGGGAGATGGTCCTTCTTTGTGGCTTTGTTTAACTCTCTGTAATTGACACAAATCCTCCACTTACCATTTTTCTTTGGAACCAACACCAAAGGAAAGACCCACTCACTATTTGAGATAGGTTAAATGAATCCTGCATCTAGTAGCTTTTGCAGTTCTTCTTTGACTATATCCTTGAGAGCTGGATTCATCCTCCTTTGGGGTTGTCGGACTGGTTTCACCCTTCGTTGATATATAAATGTGGTGAGTACACACTGAGGGGTGCACTCCCTTCATTTCTTTGTAACTCCAAGCAAAGGCATCCAGATGTTCCTTTATCATGTTGCACAACTTTTCTTCTTGGTGAGAAGAAAGAGATGGGTTGATTTTCAAAGTCCTCTCAGGGCCGAATTCTATGGTTTTGACACAGATAGGGTTGGAATCAGCTAAGCATAAATCAATATGATGGTTGTTATGGGTTTTCTTCACTAGTTATTCTAAGGACAATGTATTGGGAGTTGGACTTTGGAGTATGTGTTCAATCAAATCATCTTCATTCGGTTGTCCCCCTCCCATGGTTGTTTCTAAGGTATAGAGTTGGGTGAAAAAAACTACATCTTCTTCCTCCTCTTCCAACCATAAAAGTAAGTCATGTTCTAGAGATGGCTAAGCAAGAGGGTATATGACTAACTACTTGGACATATGCCCATTTTTTATAGTCATCTTTCCAGCCTTGCAGCTAATGTAGGCATCGGCAATGGCTAACCAAGGCCTCCCAAGGATGAGAGGGTAACCAGTAAGCTTAGCCTTAGGCTGGAGAACAAGGAAATCTGCAGGGTATTCCCAAGAGTCAAAGGACCAAGGAGGAGGTGAAGACTAGGAGGGATGAGCAGGGGGGGCCAAGAGGGAATGGATGTGGTCTGGTTGGGGTTGTAATATGCATGGGATGACCCTTGCATGCCCTACTGGTATGGCCTAGGCCCAAGGTATTCCCAAGAGTCAAAGGACCAAGGAGGAGGTGTAGACCAAGAAGGATGAGCAGGGGGGCCCAAAGAGGGAATGGATGTGGTTTGGTTGGGGTTGTAATATGCATGGGATGACCCTTGCATGCCCTGCTAGTATGGCCTAGGCCCATGAGGTCTCCTTTGATTTATGTAGAAGAGTTGTTCAGTCACCCCTTCAGCTCCTTGATATATAGCTTTTAGTCTAGGTAGAGAAGGGAACTTGTCTGTGGAGTGGTTTTCTTCATAGACTGAGCATATTTCAATTGAATTCAATGGACATTTATTCCTAGGGTACCTCTTGGTGCATCTAGGGTAGAGAATGGCTAAGGCTCTCTCTACTTCCTCCTGTTTTCTCTTAATGTGCATAGTATTCATCTGTAGGGCAAGGGTTTGCAGCATCTCACTCTTGAAATCCTCCAGCATGTTTCTAATTTCACCCTTGATGGATGCATTAGAAGAGGATGGACTGACCATAGGTTGACTACCCCTACCCTTTTTCCTAGCTGCCCTAGAATGGTTTCTAAAGACAATCTTGATATCCTCATAGGGTAACTGGTAGATGTCCCCTTATGCTAACAAGTTTAGGGTATCCAGTATATCTTCCCTTACTCCTCTAAGCAGGACTAGCTTCAGTGAATCAGGGTCAAGTGTGCACCTGGCCCTTTTGTAGCTAAGCTAGAATCTTTCTCCATAATCTTCTAGGGATTCATCATGCCTTGAGGTCATCCTAAAAAATTCATCTTTAGTGTCTTTAGACCTACAGTAGTCTCGATACTTTTTGTTGAAGGCTTGTTGCATTTGAGCCCAAGTTGTGATGCTATCCACGGGTAAATCCATGAACCAGGGCAAAGTTGCATCCTTGAGGGTGGATGGGAATAGTTTCAACTTCTGCTCATCATTGGTGTAGTCATAGGTTCGGCATATAACAACAAAATCAAATAACAAAGTGTTTGTATATTCTATGGTCAGGCCATGGAAATGAGGAAGGGCATAGGGGCTTATAATCTTCATCTAAGTATCCCCATTGGTATCCCTGATGGGAAAGGAACCCTCAACTCTTTCTCTATTTCCTCTGTCATTCCTCTTTTCAGCCATTGGTTTAGTAGGAATGGGTTCTTCTTCTGCTTCTTCCCTTGTAGGCTCTTCAAATATCTCTAGTTGCCCACCTAAGGGTTCCTCCAATTCACAGCCACCGAAGAAGAGGGAAGATTGGCTATTTGAAGCAGTGGGGGTATTTGGAAAAAAATTCCCTAAGTTTTCCCTATTCCTAAGAGGCATGAAAAAAAAATGTTTTTGTTTTGTTTTGTGTTTTTTTTCAAACTTTGAAAATTATTGCTAAATTGAAATTGCAGAATGAATGAAAACTAACTGATTGAATGAAGATTAGCTACTTGAATGAAATCTTACTTGTGGAATGGAAAGGAACACAGAGAATGCAAAATGGAAAAGAAATCAAACTAAATTACTCTTGCAAAAATGAAACTAATAGCAGAATATCATAAACAAGAAATGGAAGAAAGAAATAAGTAATCACATATTACTCAGACACTTCCCTGGAAATGACACCAAAAAGTGATGAGCACCAGTATTGCAGCAAGAATCCTGTAGCTCTTGGGGCTACCAACTCAGAGGTGATAGTGTTGTATACACAAGTAAAAGTGATGGTTCTTCCCTTTATCACTGTCAATGTTTTAAAACTCCAACTCGGCCGAGGGTCAACTTTGACTCTGGCTCTGACTCAGTATCGACTCAGTCGACTCGATTTAAATGACTTAGTCATTGTAAAAAATACATTAAATATTTATTTTTTATAAAAAACATAATTTTAAATATTTTCATTCATGTTTCCAAACACAGCATTATAATATAGATAGAAGGCAACATATGATCAAAGTAGGCTCATGAATGTATCCATTATATAAAAATGGCACCCAGTGCACTGTCCAATACATACATGATGATGACATAGAGATAAAAACAAAAACACATAACCAAGGAGGCTAGAAATGGCGTTATCCTCCAAAATAGATTGTAAGTCATCAAGTAACTAATACAAGGGTCCAAGAGTGTTCCTCACTCCAAGAAAGTCCCAGAGTGCATGTGTAAATCTTCAAAAGGTGCATCCTCCACCATGATATCATCTAAGAGAGACCCTATGTCACTGTTTTCAAGCATGTGAGTGACATGGCACCCCTAAGGGTAAGAACTGGCATCAAAGAGAGATGTGTTAGCCCTCCTAAGTCATCTGAATGATAACCATCCTCATCTGTGCTTTGGAAGAAGGCATCATCCACCAAAATAGGGTCAAGGCCAGCCAGGGGGCATCTTCAGTCCATTTGGGCATATCATCAAATATTCCAATGTCCAAGCTTTTAAGTTTAGTGTTTTAGCATTTGGAGGCTCATCAAGGGGTGTAAGATCACGTGGAATCAACTCAAGGCTCGATGCTCATCTTTGGAGGGCCAAGGTTGGGGCCACAAAGTTAGGTTTGCTTTAAGAAAGGGGCAAAGAACCTATTGGAAGGTTTTGAAGAAGAATGAAGTTATCCCTTAAGGAATCTCTACTACATAGGTGATATCACCTAAACAAACCTCTCAAGATCAAGCGAGATAAACTTATTTAGAGACAAAAAACCATTAAAGTATCATCATGAAAGCCTTGGAGTCCCCCAAAAACAAAAAAAATAAAAAATAAATCGTTGTTTTTTAATTCACGAGCTATTGTCATCCAACCCAGTCGAGTAGGCTTGAACTCGGCCGAGCCAGCCAGGTTATAACTGAGCCGACCGAGTTGTTAGACAACTCAGCCAGCTTGGTGATAACCTGGCCAGCCGAACTGGTTCACTAGCTGAGTTGACCCGATGAGGCCTTGACTCAAACCAACTCGATTGAATCAGTTCTGAGTCGGTTGAATCTTAAAACACTGGTCATTGTTCAGCTGGCGATAGACCACTAGGCTTTTTCAGGCCAGACTTCTATGGATTCAAAAGAAGCTTGATTACTAGTGAGGGAAAGAGAAATCTACTCTAAGAGAAAGTTTTTCTATTGGAGTAAGGAAAATGGCTGAAATCTAATGCTAAAATCACACCATTTGCTAACTAACTGTTGGGATGCTATGCTTCAAAAATAATGCTAAGTTAACATGTATGAAATTCTATTGTCCTAAGCATGTAAATTCAAAATATCAAACATTCAACTATTGTGCATGGAAATGACTAAAATAAATATGTTTTTCTTTTTGTCCTTTTTTTTTATGGAAAAGTGTGAAGGCTAATCTCTTTTGGTGATGTCGTAGGTGGCTTAGGGATGTTGGTGAAAGGTTATAAGGTTGGGGAGACCCTTAGGTGAACCTTTTTAGCTTCCTAGAGGCTTTTCCCTCAATTCGGCCTCAAAACAGGCCACTACAAGAAAATCTACGGGATGTCCTAAAAAACTACAAGATTCCCTGTATTTCTACAGGCTGCAGTCGAGAGAAAAATGATGGGTGTTGAAGGTGATGGAAGGCTTAGGGAAGGTGGATGGTGGATGGAATGAAGAAAGGGAATACCTAGTAGGGTCACTTAGAACTCAAAATCAAGGTTGGGAGATGGTTGGATTTGCTCAACACGCTTGGAGAAGTTCCCTTGTAAAATGATGAAATTGGTGAGGGTGTTAGTGAAAGCAAGGAATGATCATGGATGGATGAATTTGGAAGGAGGTTAATAACTATGAGATATTTCTCTACTTCTGAAACACCTGCACTGCATCAAATATTGATATTTACCAAAAAATCATGTAAACGAGAAGAATTTCAATAAGCTAGGAAAACAAAATTTAATGAGCTAGTTGTCTACTTTATGCATGAGGAAAAATTTCAGAATAAAATGGAACCATTGATGAGATCTAATGTAAGACTGAATATGGAATAAATGATAACTAGATCCTACTCTTGCAAACTAATCAAATGCTGGCTTAAGTACAGAAAACTCTAAATTCTATGAGAAAGTAGAATTTTGTCTTTTATGGGCTGCATAGGAGTCTTTTCCTCAAATAATGATCCCTGAAGGAAGAAGTGAGGCTAAAACACCTATTGACATATTTTTTATGTTCCTTTATCTCTTCTAAACTATTGTTGAAGTAAAGCACAAATGGAAGCAAACTAATAAACAAACTAATCAAATCTACACTACTCGCAATGAAATACTTCTAAGGACAATTTAACCATGAATCTATGAAATCAATCTAATCATACAGATTCAAGAAGAGGAGCCTTTGCTGCTAGGGTTTGGCCCTAACCCAAGAGCTCCATCCCTCTGAGTTAACTCAGTGCTGGATCAAGAAAAAACTCATTCTCATTATCAAAACAGAAAATTACATAGCAATGTCTTCCACAAGTCTTGAGCTCGAAACTAACTAGTGTTTTTACAGCAAAAAATTGAATCCTAATGAGGCTCTAGGCCTCTTTATTTATACAACTTAAGTCTCCAACGAATTCCTTAAATCTAGGGAGGCTTGGCTCCTAAACTCGAGATAAACTAGCTCTTTGATTGTCACTTTCTCATCTACCTTTTGATCTTCATGACTTGGTTGCTTGTACTTCGAGCTAGTGTGATCAATGTAGGAATATTAGAATGAGGGGAGGAGTAAATGAGGAGGATTTACCTCCTAATATCTCTCTTCCTTGTCCAATTCGAGTTTCAGCCCTTAATCTTGCCAAAATTCCTTGATTTTCTCTCACAAACCTGCATTCAATGAACATTTGTCCACTAGGCATAATATATCACTTTGACTCATCTTATTAAACAAAATATAATTAAAACATGTAATAAACTGTGAGAAGATTTCATTTGACTAAGCTAGGAGGTGAATTAAGGTCCATATAATTACCCAATGATGAGGCTCATCAAAAAGCCACAACTAAAAAACCCTGCTATCTATATATTGCATTAGTCAGAAAATATGAGAATATTACAATATTTTGCTCAAGCCCAAGCAACCTCTGCACTATCTCTATCTATCTCATAGCTTCCTAGACAAGCCTAGGACAATACTTAACCAAATTTTTCTTTCAAAAGTCCTTATTTCCTTGTGTTGTTTCCTTGGGAATTAATCCCCTATTAATTAGGGAAATTCCTCAATATGAATTGCTCAATCCTCATAGGCCTTTCTCTAACTGCATGCACCACCTTTACAATTCAAATGATTATACAATTGATAGTACATTCCCCTTAAACTCCAATCTCAACTAGGTAACTCTTAGACCTAACATGCATGATTTATTTATGGTTGAGTCATCAGTTAAGTCGTTGAACACATGAAGAAATACCCCATTGTCTGACCTCCTACAAGTTCCTCAATCAGTTGAAACTATTTAAACTGAATTTAACTCATAAATTGAATTGATTAATTACAACCCAAAATAAACTCAACTATGGCTCCTATAACATAGGATACACTCTACATGACTCAAGTTAGATCATCAACTCGAATTAACTAAGCCAACTAAGTCAAATTAACTGAGTTAACTAGTACAAGTTGTCTTGAGATGTGAAATTACAATTTTTTTTCCTAATTTAATTCAAGGACAAAATTTTATTAGGATCTTCTTGTTGCATTTTCAATGCACACTTCATGCAAAACCTTACCCTTTGGGTTGGATATGTGATGATGCCAAATTGCAAGTAACAAAAAAATGTAAACTCAAATTTTCCATCACTGCGAGCTTTATAGATGAGGTTGAGCTTGATGTTGTACCACTTGACAATTGTGGGATTGTCTTAGGGAGTCTATATTTATATGACCAAAAATCCATATTATATCGTCATGAGAACAAGTATCATATTTTCAAAGATGGAGTTGAGTATATTGTTACAACACATTGCAAGAAGATGAACCTATCTCTTGTTAGTGTAGGACAAATGAAAAGGCTTATGAATGCTAGTAAGAATAGCTAAAGATACAGTCGAATATGAAGCTTTCTCAAGATGTGATTCTAAACTCAAGCATGAATTGGTTGAAGTTATTAATACTTATGACAAGATGTTTGAAGAACCTAAATGATTACCTCCAAAAAGAGGAAGCCAACATTAGATACAATTATAGCAGGATGCAACACTTTTGAATATTGGCATGTATAGGATGTCGATCTTGGAGAATGCACAGATCAAGAAGCAAATCCAAGAGTTGCTTGAAAAAGGGATCATTAAACCTAGTACATCTCCTTTTAGGTATCCTATTGTTTTGGTTCCAAAGAAATATGGTACATGGTGCTTGTGTGTATATTTCCAAGCTTTTAACAATATCACAATAAAGAATCGTTATCCTCTTCCTTGTATTGATAATTTTCTAGATCAGTTAAAGGATGTTGTTTATTCTACTAAGTTAGACTTGAGAAATGATTATCATCAGATAAGGATTGCAAAAGTTGATATTTGTAAAATTGGTTTTAAGATAGCCTAAACCCAATAATGTAACAGAAGTTAGGAGATTTTTGGGAGCAACCCAATATTGGAGAAAATTTATCGCTAACTTCTCATCCATAATGGTTGCATATTTCTATAGTGTGGTTTTTGAGAAATTGAATTCGTATATTCCACAGTCTTTGATGACAGCTCAGTTGCTTTGACACAGCAAAGTTGCATCTTTAAATAACTCGTACGTGGACCTGTGGGTTATGGGCCCACGTATATATCGGAATCTTTTTAATAGGTGGACTTCACAGCAAAACCCGACCAATCAATGTTAGTCCTCCTTTGAAAGATTATCACCGGAACTCAAAAGGGAATAAACCCCAGTTCATAACATATCGGGTCCACCAGAAATGTTAACCCACGTGCACATTCGAACGCGATTATCATCCGATCATCCATTCAAGAGACGGTCCGATCATTTGGAACTATAAACTCTTTCTAATGAGTTCATCAAGTCCGCTAGCCGAGATAACTTTCTTGCAAGTTTCCGCGTGATCACCATGGATCTTCTTCCATCAGATGGTTGTCGCGTCACTCGATCGCGAGCTTGTCCGGACTATCTCCACCGTCGACGTGACCCCGCTCGATCCAACGGTTGTCGCGCGATCTCGCACTCCAACTAGCACAACGATTAATATTCCGAAAGCATGCAAGACTAGTTGCTTTCTCGTGCTATGTGTCAACCACTAAGGTTAATTGTGTAGAATTTCGGAATACAGCTTATAGCCTTTAGGACGCGCGAGAAACTGCTTACCATTAGCCGAATACCACCCACATGCCTAAATCAAAACTTAAAAGAACTCAGCTTAACAACGGGTTAGCGCTAAATATCCATCGATCTGGCTGATCCAACGATTTCCACTGTATTGTTCAATCAACTCCAGTTCAATTGAACACCTCTCCTCCGTTGATATGTTCTCAATCCAATGACTCTCTTGTTTTCTTATGGATGGAGCTCGCATTACAACACAGATCTTCTTTACTTTATCTAAGGCAAAGTTCATAGGAACTTCTTCCTTTACACTCGCACACACACGTAACTTATCAACTTTACAGGAAACAACGTATATATAAAGACACAAACACACAAAACTCAGATAACACGCAGATGTACAATAACACGTATATTTCCATTATATACAGAACTTGATTACAGGCTAAAGTCTCTCAGCCTTAGTCACAAATTGCCCCTACGACTACATTGTATCCTCTCTATATCTCCCTCCTTTCACATGACGCAAACTCTTTTATATAGGAAATTACAAAGGGATAGATCGTTTACGATCCATGATTTTCTCCCACAATCGCTCAATCATATCCCCTAAATCTCTCTATACGCATACATGGCAGATAACTACATTTAATCCAGCCTTCTAGAGACTTATCAATTCCATCAATTTAGTTCTGTTTTAACATAATTTGCGCCAGTTTCCAATGATTGTCCACATTTCGCTTTTCACAAATCAAAATTTCAATTTTGATTAAGGGTGGTCAGATTCTCCTGCATCAAACTCCCAAGGCACAAAAACTTATGACCTCGGTCATATGCTTCTGGTCTTCTCTAACAGCTTTAACTTGTGAGCTGCAATCAGCCTCTGTAGTAACAAGTCCCCTTCTTGTTACACATGCCTCAGTAAGCTTCTCTCCTCTAAGCTCAGTCTTTCAGCATCTCTCTAGTTCTCTCCTATTTGGAACCAATTGAGCACTCTGAGCTCTAGGTTGCTACAAATATTCGCATCTTCCTCTGCTACTACCTGCACAAAATATAAAGACCATACGCTTACCAAATCACAACATATTTGCACCTCTTTCGATTGCATGCAGAATCGTTTCTACTCTGATACCAAAAATTGATGACAGCTCAACTGCTTTGACACAGCAAAGCTGCATTTTTAAATAACTCATATGTGGACCTGTGGGTTATGGGCCCACGTATATATAAGAAGATTTTTAATAGGCGGACTTCACAACAAAACCTAACCAATCATCATCGGTCCTCCTTTGAATGATTATGACCGAAACCCAAAAGGAAATAAACCTCAATTCATAACATATCAGGTTCGCCAGAAATGTTAACCCACGTGCACATTCAAGCGTGATTATCGTCCGATCATCCATTCAATTGACGATCCGAACATTTGGAACTGTAAACTCTTTTTAATGAGTTCATCAGGTCCGCTAGCCGAGATAACTTGCTTACAAGTTTCTGCACAATCACCATGGATCATCTTCCATCAGACGGTTATCGCATCACCCGATCACCAGCTTGTCCGGATGATCTCCACCGTTGATGTGACCCCGCTCGATCCAACAGTTGTCGCGTGATCTCGCGCTATAACTAGCATGACGATTAATATTTCGAATGCATGCGAGAAAAGTTGTTTTACCGTGCTACGTGTCAACCGCTAAGGTTAATCGCGTAGAATTGAGGAATACATCTTACGGCCTTTAGGCTACCACACAAGAAACTACTTACCACTGGTCAAATACCACCCACATGCTTAAATCAAAACTTAAAAGAACTCGTCTTAATAAAGGGTTAGTACTAAATATCCGTCGATTTGGTCGATCTGACGGCTTCCATTGTACTATTCAATCGACTTCAGTTCGATTGAACTCCTCTCCTTCGTTGATATGTTCTCAATCTAACAGCTCTCTCATTTGCTTATCGGTGGAACTCACATTACAACATAGATCTGCCTGACTTTATCTAAGGTGAGGTTCATAGGAACTTCGTCCTTTACACTCGCACACACACACACGCAATTTATCAACTTTACAGGAAAGAACATATATATAAAGACAGACACACAAAACTCAGATAACACGTAGATGTACAATAACACGTATATTTCCATTATATACAGAACTTGATTACAAGCTAAAGCCTCTCAGCCTTAGTCACAAATTGTCCCAGTGACTACATTGTATCCTCTCTATATCTCCCTCCTTTCACACAACACAAACTCTTTTATATAGGAAATTACATAGGGATGGATCGTTTACGATCCATGATTTTCTCCCACAATCGCTCAATCAAATTCCCTAAATCTCTCTATACGCATACATGGAAGATAATTACATTTAACCCAGCCTTCTAGAGACTTATCAATTCTATCAATTTAGCTCTGTTTTAACAGAATTTGCCCCGGTTTCCAATGATTTTCCATGTGTCCCTTTTCACAACTCAAAATTTCAATTTTGATTAAGGGTGATCAGATGCTCCTGCATCAATCTTCATCTTTAATTTGTCAATGTTTTGAGTCTAGACCAAGACTTATCATCAGGACTGATTTACAAAGAAGAGGAGCGGGAGAAATAAATATGATTAGGGGAGTTTGTCAAGTTGGGAAGACAACCAGCTAAATGATTTCTATTTAAATTCATTATTATTATTTTATTGTTAATAATTTACTAATTTATATAAATTACTCTATAATACTTAATTTTAATAATTGATATATTGCGTTCATTATTGATTATATTTTTTCTTTATGTTTTTCAACTTATTGTAATAAGTTTAGGTTACTTAATTAATTGCCTTTTTTATTTTAAATTTATTCTAATTAAATACAATTATTTATGTTTATAAATTGCTTTACCTAATATTTTAGTTATCAATTAATATAAGTTTATGTTATCGTCTTGTTCTTCAACTAATGTAATAAGTTTAGTTACTTTAAGAAATTGCCTATTTATTTTTAAATCTTTTTACATTAACTCTTTCACCCTGTGGAATACACACCGTGCCAAGATGATACAACAACTTGTTATGAACATGATAATCCAACTCTTATTTTTAAATCTTTTTACATTAACTCTTTCACCCTATGGGATACACATCTTGCCAAGATGATACAACAAATTGTTATGAACATGATAATCCAACTCTTCGACATGATTGCTTTGACTCAAAGTGGCATAAACATGTTTAAAATATTCATCTTGAGCATATTGGTCAATATAGATTTCATGCATGATTGAGTTATGTTTAAGAATGACAGATGCATTAACAATAGGCATTGACAACATATCGACAACTTTGTTGTAAATACCTTTCTTATACTTGATGATCAAATGAAATTGTTGCAGAAATCCCATCCATATAAAATTTCTAGCTTGTTGTAGCTTGGTTTTTTATTGAAGATATTGCAAAAGTTGATGGGTAGTATGAATGATTGTTTCTTTAGGAAACAAATAATGGCTCACTTCTTCACGCTTTGCACCAACGCATACAACTCTTTATCATAAGTTGGATAGTTAATTATTGCATTGGAAAAGGTTTCAAAATGATAACATATCGGCTTACCATGTTGCATCAACATTGCACGCATAGCATAGCCGCTTGCATCAAACTAAATTTCAAATGGTTGCTTGAGATCCAGAAGTGCTAGAACTGGTGTTTTACTGATTTTCTTTTTCAAAGTGCCGAAGGCTTTATGTTGCTTGCCTCCCCACTGAAAATGTGCTTCACACTTGTCAAAGCATGTAATGCTGTTGCAATGGATGAGAAGTTGAATTCAGAGATTCCACAGTCTTCATCTTTAATTTGTCAATGTTTCGAGTCTAGACCAAGACTCATCATCAGGACTGATTTACAAAGAAGAGGGGCGGGAGCAATAAATATGATTAAGTGAGTTTGTCAAGTTGGGAAGTCGGCCAGCTAAATGATTTCTGTTTAAATTCATTATTATTATTTTATTGTTAATCATTTACTAATTTATATAAATTATTCTATAATACTTAATTTTAATAATTGATATATTGCGTTCATTATTGATTATATTTTTTCTTTATGTTTTTCAACTTATTGTAATAAGTTTAGGTTACTTAATTAATTGCCTTTTTTATTTTAAATTTATTCTAATTAAATACAATTATTTATGTTTATAAATTGCTTTACCTAATATTTTAGTTATCAATTAATATAAGTTTATGTTATCGTCTTGTTCTTCAACTAATGTAATAAGTTTAGTTACTTTAAGAAATTGCTTTTTTAATTATATTTATTTTAATTTAAAAAAAAATTAATTACAATAATATAAGACATATAATCATAATATTAAGGGAAAAATAGAAACAATATACTACATAAACTTAAAATAATCAATAATAAGAATGAGAAGAGAAACAATTGCTTTTTTATTATTTATTTTTATTAAAAACAATAATACAATAATATAAAGAAAACATATAAATCAAATAATTAAGGGACCTAGAAACAAGCTAATTAATAAACTAAAATAAATCAATAATCAAATATGAAGAGAAAACAATTTACTGAACTCTCCTTTAAACATGGGAAAAATAAAAATTTAATTAGAATAAAAAAGATTTAAAAATAAATAGGCAATTTATTAAAGTAACTAAACTTATTACATTAGTTGAAGAACAAGCTAATAACATAAACTTGTATTAATCAATAATTAAAAATATTAGGTAAAGCAATTTATAAACATAAATAATTGTATTTAATTAGAATAAATTAAAAAAAGGCAATTTATTAAATAATCTAAACTTATTACAATAAGTTGAAAAACATAAAGAAAAATTATAATCAATAATGAACGCAATCTATCAATTATTAAAATTAAGTATTATAGAGTAATCTATACAAATTAGTAAATTATTCACAATAAAATAATAATAATGAATTTAAACAAAAATCATTTAGCTGGTCGGCTTCCCAACTTGACAAACTCACCTAATCATATTTATTGCTCCCACTCCTCTTCTTTGTAAATCAGTCCTGATGATGAGTCTTGCTCTAGACTCGAAATGCCAACAAATTAAAGATGAAGACTGTGGAATATCCAAATTCAACTTCTCATCCATTGCAGCACCATTACATGCTTTGACAAGTGTGAAGCACATCTTTCAGTAAGGAGGCAAGCAACATAAATCCTTCGGCACTTTGAAAACGAAAATCAGTAAAACACTAGTTCTAGCACTTCTGGATCTCAAGCAACCATTTGAAATTTAGTCTGATGCAAGCGACTATGCTATGCGTGCAATGTTGACGCAACATGGTAAGTCGATATGTTATCATTTTGAAACCTTTTCCAATGCAATAATTAACCATCCCACTTATGATAAAGAGTTGTATGCTTTGGTACAAAGCGTGAAGAAGTGGAACCATTATTTGATGGCTAAAGAAACGATTATTCATATTACCCATCAACCTTTGCAATATCTTCAATAAAAGACCAAGCTACAACATGCTAGAAATTTTATATGGATGGGGATTTTACAACAATTTCATTTGATCATCAAGTATAAGAAAGGTATTTACAACAAAGTTGTCGATATGTTCTCAATGCCTATTGTTAATACATCCGTCATTCTTAAATAGAACTCAATCATGCATGAAATCTATATTGACCATTATGCTCAAGATGAAGATTTTAAACATGTTTATGCAATTTTGAGTCAAGGCAATCATGTTGAAGAGTTGGATTATCATGTTCATAACAAGTTGTATCATCTTGGCAAGGTGTGTATTCCACAGGGTGAAAGAGTTAATGTCATAAGGGAAGCCCATATTTCCGTTATTGTTGGCCACTTTGGTGTAGGCAAAACAATTTCTCAATTAAAAAGGTATTGCTATTGGCCTCGTATGAATGAGTTTGTATCAAGATATGTAAAAAGATGTTCTGTGTGTGCTACTAGTAAGGCAATTAATAGGAAAACAAGTTTGTACACTCTACTTCATATCCCTTCTCGTCCTTGGGAAAGTGTTTCTATGGATTTTGTAGCATGATTGCCTATGTCTAGGAAAGGTCGTGATTATTTATATGATGTAATGGATAGATTCAAAAAAAATTGTGTGTTGATACATTGTAAGAAACGGGTCACAGTTAAACAAACTACACAAATGTTCTTCCAGAATGTATGGGTTCACTTTGGGTTACCTACATCTATTATTTCTGATCGAGATTCTCAATTTATGAAGAAGTTTTGGTCAAGTTTATGGGAACTCATAGACACAAGGTATAAAAAGAGCACAACATTTCATCCACAAACCGACAGTCAGACAGAGGTAGTGAATAGAACAGTAGTGGATCTCCTTCTAGAATATTGTGTTAAGCATCCTAAGACTTTGGATGAGCATTTTCATGACATCCAACATGCCTACAATCATGCCAAGCATTCATCTACACAAGTATCTCCTTTTGAAGCTTCTTTGGGTTATTTTCCAAAGTCTCATTTGGAATTCATCTTTGGTAAATATATTGTGGTAGATGGACAAAATGATGTGGACAAAGCCAAGCATTTCATTGAACAAAACCAATTAGTGCATCAAAGCGTATAGGAACAGCTCGAGAAAAGCTAAGCCAAGTGCAAAACAAGACATGATAAGCATCAGGTTGATCATGATTTCCAAGTGGGAGATCAAGTTTGTTTATACGTCAGCAAGGAAAGATTGCAAGGTGAAGGTAAAAATATCAAACCAATCAGATATGGTCCTTTCAAAACCTTGGAGAAGATTGGTAATCATGCTTTCCGATTAAATTTTCCACCTTACATGCAAATTTATTTTGTTGTGAATGTAGAAAACTTGAGATTGTATGAGCCTCCTCTAATTGTTGATCAAGAGGAGAATGTTTACATTCCATCTATAGAATATTTTTCTCCTAAATAATTAAATGAGTTGTAAGAAGACATTATTCTTGACATGAGAATAAGGACTTCACACAAGGGTAATGTGGAGTACCTTCGTGTGGGGCTCCCAAAGGTACCAACCCCACAAAACAAGGTGGATAGAGATTAAAATGGTGAGGGATATGTACCTTTGTTGAGTAAAAACAAACTTTTGGTTGTCTAAAATCTTCCAGTGGGGAGGAGTGATCCAAGGGATCCAAAAAATGCTCAAATATCAAAGTACTCAAAATATCCCAAAACTGCCACCAAATCATAGAGCTCATCGTTCTGATTCCGACGATGTTGAATCGCCTCAATCTGACACCGTATGAGCAATTTATCGCATTCTAAAGTTTTGGCCAAACAGGCAAAAAGTTAGAGTTGAAGGTTGATTGTGCAGGGTACCGATGCCGACATCGTAGTCCCTATGTTGATGTGGTGCTAACATAATCTGTTCACTGGGTTGTACAAAGTGCAAATGGGCCAATGGCGTGAGGGTATGTGGCGCACGATTACTGGGCATATGGTTGATTTGGTGGACTAATCATGGGTCACCACATGGGCCAATCATGAGGTATCATGCGGCCATATGAGAGGTCATCAAGTGGCCTTGATTGGCGTTTCAAAATTTGTGGGCCAAACCAACGATAGTAGGAATCAAATGCCAAACCTCATGCCTAGAAATCTAGAGCTTTATTGTTGGGATATTATGTGATTAATTAATATACAATTGGTAGTTTATATTTATTATAATCACGTCTTATGATTGGGGAGAGGGTCAAACTGATGGGCGCACCCGATTGGTCCAGTCGTTGGTCATTTGTGGTAATTGTGACTAGGAGCAAGGGGCTAGGGCTGGCGCATGGCACCACTACCCATGCCCATCGATGGTGGTTCTTTAAGCACGATAGGACCATCAACATAGGATTAAAGGGGTCGAGCGCATGGTGTTACTACCCGTGACCCTGACCATATGATTGTTGTAAATTGTCTGGAGAACTAAGAGAGGGGGCTTCGACCTGTTTAAAAAAAAATGTTATGTAATTAAAATAACATTGAAAGTCAAGCCTACACCACCAAATTGAACTTCGGACCTCTGAGATCCCATGACAATGTGTTACCCACTGGCCAAAGGCCATTTTGTTGAAAATTTTGTAGGGTTGAGAGTTAATGAAGGACAATTTACAGACAAAATTTTTGAAGGAGCATATTTTGCTCAATTTTTAACCTTTTTGAGCTCAAGAAGAGCCTAGATGGGGGTTTTTGAGTGTTCTAAAAAGTGTGGAAGTGTCAAGTTTTTCAGTTTGAAGCTTGTAAACTGATGTAATGAACCTTTGATCATTTTAATGAAGTGGTCACCATTAGAAGTTGGACCCAAAGACGTAGTCAAAGGTGGGTGAAACCGTTATCAATTTTCTCTTGTTATATGCTACATTTTTGACCTCTTATTACTATAAAACTTTCCAAATTAACTTCAGTTTGTGTACTTTTACAATTTCGATCTGTTGCCTTAAAAAACATAAACAAACCTATAAATTAATCAATGCAACCTTCAATTTCATTTTTGGATCATCAAGTTCTTTGACTCTCCCTTCATTCACCCTCTAAGAGCCATGTTATCATGTAAATTCTTCTTCTTTGTATGAAGCTCCTCATATCACAGTTCCTCCCGAACAAAGTCATCCCACAACTTGTTCTAGTCTAAAAGCTTCTCTCAAGCGATGATCCCTTTAATGAAGGGCTTACATTCCTTTGTGAACCCTTTTAAAGCAAGCCTAACCATCTCATAATCTGTAATAGTCTCGTCGATGGCAATAAGCTCATCTCGAACCTAAGATAATCTCATCAGATACAGTGCCACTAGTTTGCCATCCAACATCTTGGTGCTCTTCAACTTGTCCTTCAATACTAACATTCACTTCTCATTCTTGTTCTGGAACAAATCCTGAAGAACTTTCCACACCTCATGGGAACTACTCTTCCTCAACATATGAGGTATCAAATGATCCTTGACACCATCTAGGATGATTAGCTTCACCTTTATATCCAACTCCTCATACACTTCCAACTCCTTAGGGTCTGTTGGTCTCTTAATCTCTTTGTCAACAAAATCATAGATCTTGTTCACCATTAAGACCAACTTGATCCTTTCTTTCCACGGACTATAGTTAGACAACATATTCAACCTGTCCTCATATCATAGGCCAACTGACAACTTCATCATTGTTATTACTCCTTCAACAATAATGGAACCATCTCCCTCTTGAGTTGTACATTGTGCACACTCTGACTCAATAGCCCTTCAAAGTAGCTTTAATACCATGTTGAATTTCCACAACACACAAGAATCTGGTTTGAGTCTATAATCTCAAATACAAACACACACAAATGCCACAACGCTCGCACTTTGCACAAAAAAATGAACATAACAATGAATCAACTAGTACACAAGACAATTTTTAACCCAACTTTCTTATATTACAAACTTTAATACAACAATCTTAGGGCTCTCGTATCAATGATCATGGCCCTTACAATCAGCTCTACTACAAGACAACAATTAGGGCTTGATATCAAGAACTATCATGACTAATCTACCCTAAACAAAGTACAACTAACCTACTTGATGTAGTGTGCTCCACAATTGCTTTTAGTCCACATACCTTGAACACATATGGTGGTCATTTTCCTTCCCTCCTATAGCTCAACAATCTGCCACTATCAATGATCGTTGCTCCTTTAGGTCACTGAACTTTGACCAAACTCAATCTTCCCACTAGCTCCTCTTTAGTCCTTCAAAGAATCCAACACATAGGGTTTCACAGTGCCTACTTTTGCCACATTGTTGCTCAAGAATGACAAATCTTAGGGCTTTGGAGGTTTCTCTCTTATCACTAAGGATGACCTCTACAACTCTATGAACTAGGGTTTAGTAACTAGTCCTTATATCTACCCTTTCTTCCTTCAAAGGTCAACCCTTAGAGCTCTAAACACTCTACCCTCCTAACATCCATGTCATCCATCACAAGAGACTGTGCTTAGGGTACAATAACCAACTCCCTTACAACCCTCCAAATTGTACAAGGGCTACTACCAATTATGTACCAAATTGGACCTCACCACCTAGCAAATTCATCAACAAAAAAAGACAAGCATACCTCTGAAATATGACTTCTTTCTGCCTTCAATTATACTTTAACCGGTGCACAAATCCCCAAATTTTCGGCCCTGTATAGGGCACCTAGTGACAACTATAAGATTGATTTCTTTCTTGGCCAAACAACCCTTCAAATCCTGTAATAAGCCTCCTCTAACTAGCCCTTCCTCCTGCACTATCGCTCTAGGATAATTCAGCCTCCTATACTAGTGTTCCACACTTGAAATCAACTCCCAATTAAGCCTAGACCCCTTCTACAATAAGATAGAAACATATGCAACCTATTCACAAAGATTAGCACGATAAACCTTGCACAAAACTGTGTCTTAAATTCAACCAGCACCTTGCCTAATCTTGTCCATATCAAATCACAAGAGATACACCAAGAAACATCCTTCTCTTCACTTTAGATTGGCTTCAATAGGTTGCAGCTAGATCATCTACCTCAGATGTCCTCTATGATGAAATTGCACTTGTGATGTGTCGAAATGAGTTCTCCTCCATTCTTATTTATATGTTTCTCTTAGGCAACGACTAACCCCTCAAGAGGAACCCTTTCAAGTCAATTCGACCTGAACTTCATGTCATTTAGCCCACCACACATAAATAAAAGATTATTTCTCTCATTTGAACAATGTCTCCACGGTTTATGTTGCCCCTTGCTCCATTAGGGATGCCACACATGCAACAATAGTCCAACCATCAAAATCATGCTTGGTTTCACACCCACAATGGGTGTAAAACCCACTGCTTGGGTACTTCACCCACAAAGTGCTTTTGTGGTGCCAACTCACACAAACCTAGTACCCAAGATTGTGGAGTACCTCCCAAGCTACAAAAATCAATAGATAGTTCATTTTATGAACATGTGAATATAAGAAACATAATTAAAGTAAAAAACTACATTGAACATTCCATTAGCTTGGTTGTATTGGAGAAAAAGAATGTGTTACTTTCAAAACAAATCAAGAAGCTAAGGGCCAATGATTTCGAGAGTAAAAGGAACCACAAAAGTAGTGATTAATAACATATATTATTGCTTCTAAACCCTACCATTTGGAAAGTTAAAATAAAGAGATAGAAGACTCCAAGTCTATTGATGAATGGACAAAAATATGAACATGATTAAGATCAATTTCCTATAACATGCAAATTTGTTTCCTAGGAATTACAACACAGATCATCTATATCCCTATACAAATATAGTTTCTTCCAGTATTGAAAAATATGAAGACCTCTATGACTACAAAGAAGAGAAAGGTGTTACAAAGATTAATGTTGATAATGTGCTTGTTAAAGCCAAAGAAGATGAGCCATCCCTCTACACAACAAATCAAGAATATCTTGCCAATGAAACCACTCCATCTAATGACTAGATGGGCCTGCAAAACAAGGAGAAATTGACTGCTATTAGAGATAAGATGCTTAATGATACACCAATTTCAAATGACCCCCTTGATGATATCTGGGTAGAAATTAGAAATAAAAGAGAATACGGGAGAAGTTTATTCTTTGTGTTATTCGATGGTAATCCTCCTATGAATGCACCGTAAGGGACAACTATCAAAAATAGTATGGTCAAGATAATATTTTTCGCTTGATTGAAGAACACTCGGCGTGTGAATGTGGATTTATACACCATTGCATGGGCACAATTTATACTATTTATGCTTCCTCATCGAAAGAAGACCACACTTTTGAACATCAACTTGAAACCACATACACAACCAACATGCATACCCAACAAGACTTTTCCTTGCACCTAAAGAATGACGTAGTGTTTCATAATTGCAAGCAATTTGAAAGGAGATAACAAAAAAAATCATAAATACTTTGAATGAAAACAACAACTCCCTTCTTCGAATTTTTTCTTCCTCCTTTTCTTTGGACATACAACACATTCTTTGGGTGCAATCCTTGGAGGCTAACATCATCCTATATGTGAAACCCATATTTCAAATTAATAAAGGTGGAATTAATATTGAAGTTGGATATTTGGCCAAGAAGAAAAAAAAATGTGGGATGGAAAGAAAGCAGGTGAAAGAATCGCCAAAATGTGGAAGGTGAAGTGGAATTGTTACATATACTCCAAATGCAACTTAGATATGGGAAATGATCTCTGTTCTTGTAGGGAAACCAAGCAAGGACATCCAAATTGTTTTACATGGTGGTGATTCAACAATTTAAATGATGAGTTGACTCAACCATAAAGAGAAGGGCCTTTAAAATCTTTTATGCATTGGTGGGTAACATCTACAAGCGAAGAGTGCCAAATATAATGAAAGGGTTATCATCGATTCTGACCATTTCAAATGGTATTATTGCAAGCATGCAAGAAGATATCAAATGTGGATCCAAGGCTGATGAATTAAATGAATCCACATCGTGCAAGGTGATTCAACCCATCCATGAATGCAAGGGCCTCTCAAATGATTGTCTGGTCTATTGGGAATTGTTTTCAATGGTGATTTGACCCACCAGGATTAGGATCAACATGTAATATACACCTCTCAGTGTTGTGTTGTTCCATGCTGCCCTTTGTGATCTGATCTAACCTCATGTCACATTGGATCCTCCTCATACCAAATGACCATTTTGATGGGATTATTCTATAATGACAACGAGAAACTACCTACTAGCAATAAGTTGTCTGTGTGACACGTGTAAATCTGAAAGATGAACCTCCCTTACAGTTTTTGGGTGCCCAACAAATATCCTAAAGTTTTGGAGAAGGATATTTACAAATTGTGTCCACCATTCTCACCAAATATAAACTAAAATTATATAGTGTATTTGTAAGTTAATTATTTATTTTATATGATGGTGGAAGAATAAAACTGAAGTTTGTTCAAGAAAGTTAGTGTATCTAATGTATAGGCATTGGTTTTGACTTGAGTTAATAGTGGTAGTAAATCTTCTAGTGTTCTTAACTGTGTGGAAGAATGAAACTTAAACTTTGCTAACAAGAAGCAAATGGACCTAATAAAGAGGCATTGATTTCAAGTTGGATAGATAGTAGTTGTAGAGCTACTGGGGTTTTCAATGGCATAGTGATGGTTGTTGGTTTTTATTGAAAGTTCTATCTTTCCCTTCTCTGTCTCTATAACATTGATTGTGTGAATTTTTAAAGAGCAACATCATTGTCCCCTTTTGACATTTTCACTACTAAGAACAATGCCTTTACACATTTGAAAACTAAACTTAGGTCTTTAATTCCCACCATTATATGGAAGAAATATTTATACGTCGAAATCAAGTAGGAAGGATTCTAAGATTTCTTCTAGGATTCTTCAAATCTCATGTGGAGGGTTTAAAATTGGGTGTTGATAGTGGGGGGAATCAATTGTCCTATTGGACATCAAAGGTTGATCAATTGTCATACAATATTGGAGATATCCCACTTTTGGGGTGATCATCCTTCCATTCAAAATTGAAGTTAACCTTAGTCTAAGTTCAACATTGCTTAGAAAAAAAAAAAAATTCTAATATTTCAATTCATATAAATCTTATATTATACCTACTCATAAATATAATTTAACCCTATTTTTATTTTATTTTTATTTTTCAAATATGACTAATTATGTTATATACTACTTATATATAATATTATGTAAATTAATCTAAATGTTTAACAATATATTATATTATTTCCTTATATTGTAAATCAAATCAACACTCCACATAGAATACTAACTAATACATATATAATATACTTAATTATTATATTATAGTATTTTGTTTTTATATAGTATCGCAAATTAATTCATTATATAAATTAGTAATATAAAATTTGATAAATAATAAAATATGTTCATGAATTATAATATAAATTCAATTAAGTTATTTGGGGAAAAAACCAATGCATTAGTTGTTAAATCATAATGACTTAACTTAAAAACCACTGATCATGTTTATAATTTTTTTAGTAATTTACTTTTGTATAACTTTTTCAATTGAATTTAATCATGATTACTAGTAATTATAACTCCTATTTTATTCTCTTATTATTTTATTCTTTTATTATATTTTAGAAGGTCCATCTTAAACCTCTCTCTTTTTTTTTTTTTTTTTTTTTTTTAATAAAAGACCCATTTTAAACCTTAAAATTCCCTTAATGCATAAAACCTCAAAGAAATATCATTAAACAAATATCATTAAACTAGAGTAGTATGAACTATTCAAAGTTAAAATCTCTTGAGGTTCTTACTTTTAGGAGTGAATCCTAAATGGTTTTGAGCTTCATGTCAACCAGTCCATCAATAGAAGTTTAATCCGTCATTACAAATAGTTAAACCACCTTAAAATACAAGGAAACTCGAGGTTTTCAGTCATTGCAAATAGTTAAACCACCCTAAAATACAAGGAAACTCTTAGAGGTTTTCACTTTTAGGAGTGAATCCTAAGTGATTTTGAGCTCCATGTGAACCAGTCCATCTAAATAGAAGTTTAGTGAGTCATTGCAAATAGTTAAACCACCCTAGTTTAGTGAGTCGTTGCAAATACTTAAACCACCCTAAAATACAAGGAATCTTTATATCTTCCAACAAACTTGATTTTTGATACAACAATTTTACGGGTATGAATATGGAGTAAATTTGTACATTGATTATAACTAGATTGATCGTAACCCATTACTTAACATTAATTTATTATATTGATGACGTGGTATCTTTATTATGGAACCCCACTGCATTATATCTCACCCATTTCTGTCAACGAAACATTTCCATCGCAATATGTATTAGCATAGCCTTCATACAGATTCTATGATAACAACCACGGGCTTTAATGTGATAATAGCATAACTACTATGTTATGGTAGACAGGATACCAGAAAGTTTTGACTAGTTGCTGTAAGCAACATAATGAGTTTAACCTACATAGAAAAGAATTAATAGCTCAAACAGAAAAGGTTACAAAAATAGAACATGCATTAAAGTTTAGCAATTCAGCTTACATGCCCTCGGAACTTCCGCATCACACAAACAATCCTATTTCTAAAAGATTGTATACATCCATTCTGCAATTTAATTTGCACTTTATGAAGGAATTCACTTCCTTAATATATGACATCAACATTAATTTTATCTTGAATATCAGTCTTAGCAATACGGTAGAGAAGTTTTGACAACATGACTAATGTAATAACTTAGTGAACATTAAGAAAACATAAAAATGAAATACGCAAATAAATTAAGAAGCTTGGAGCATGAAATCACTATACTACTCTGTAGAAAGCCATTACTGCAATCCACTTTATGGAAATAATTTTCCCAACATTTGAAGTGTGTTCTATACAAAAAACTTATTGGTTCCCTGTCAAAGTTTCCTACGCTTGGATGTACAAGAAAATAGCTACTTTATGTTAAGTTACAAAGGTTCATGCCAAGCCACATTTCGCTCATAAACACCATGTCAGTAGCTCATGGCATTAAAGTCAGAACTACAAATGGATTTTCCTTTTACAACTTCAAATTGAAGTACAACATCCTTCCGTTTCCCTTCTGCAGCTTTCCTCACTCCTCTCCCCAAATAATGTTTTTTTGGCCTTTCTTGTACGCTATACCTCCACTCCTACAAATTCCACATTTTCAACAAACGAGGGTAATCCCATTCGAGCCCTTAATCCCTCTGCTTCCGACCCTTCATTTAGCACTGCAGTGCAACTTTCGTCTAGTGCCCCCTTGATACACTCAGTATCCATTTCAATGGCACACCCTTGGTCAGGTGGAGATAGAGTAGACCCATATCCCGTGTCTGCTACATTTGCCATCTCTATTTCTGATGGATTATTCTTGCTGATCTGATTTCTTCCAGAAGTACCTTCAAAATCTTCAGATTTTCCCGATCCCGCCCAGTCTGAAGTCTTAACAGAAGACATGCCCACAATTCTTTCTTCACACTGAAACGGAGATGAGTTATCTGATATGCCGACCTTCTCCAATTCCAGTGAAAGAACCTCAAGTGAATTAGTAAATTGTGGTGAGTCATTACCAAATGCCGTATCAAAGGTAGACGCATATGAACTAATGGAAGTTGAAGTATCTATAATCTCCTCATCTTCTCCTACCACGACCTCGTCATCACTTCCATTACTGCCATCATTAGTAACCGGGTTCATCATGCTATTTATCTGATTATCATCTATCTGTACGGGGGAGGAAACAAGAAATATAGATGGTGATTCCTTAGATCCCTCATCTTGGAAAGCAAACCAGTTAGGATTTCCAAACATTGTATCCTTCAATTGTCGACTGCAAGAAAAACCAAGAAGCCTTCATAAATGGAAATAATGCAAGTTGAATATGATATTGCAATGACAAATAAACACGCTACATTGAATGCAAAGATGGCGTCGGAAAACAAACTGGATATAGTCTTCACACAGTTGCCAACCTAAACGGCATTCTCCTGAGTTTATTTACATCTTGTTTACATTTCAAGTTTAAACATGAAAACCAGGTTTCCTTCCTGTACATTCACAGATGCTTTCAACGTTACCTTTCATCTTCTTCTCCCGCTTCTTCCACTTGGAGAGATGATACTACTTCTGCAGACTCGTCATCAAAGAAGACATCCTGTAAAATAAGCAAATGTGAAAATACAGCAATATATGAGTGATATGATGCCACCGTTGTTACTTTGACAATCTGACTATAAAAGTAAATATTAGTGTCATGATGACCAATTAAGCACTGGGAATTGACTATTAATAAAGTCAATTTGACGTTGTTATTTTGACAATCAGACTATAAAACTAAATATTAGTGTAATAATGGTCAATTAAGTACTTGAATTGAATATTAATAAAGTCAATTTGACGTTAGGTTATTTTATGCTTTTTATGTCTTATTATCCTGCCGCCCCGCAGGATAAGGCATTAGGTAATTGCGCTGCCCCTAATTAGTTCAGTTGAAATATGTTTTGATTTAATGAAGTTTATTATATAAAAAAATAGTATTTATTCCTGTTATTATTGGCCGAGAAATTGATCTTATTGCCAAATACATCCTAAATTATGATTTTGCAATAATGCAATGTACTCCATTCTTTCATATCCATATTTTTATAACTAATAATTATAATAAAAACAAATTATATAATATATATTATAATTATTTTTTGATAAAACTAAAATTAAATCAGCGATTCATTATTTTTATCAAATAATATAAAATTTAAAAATAAATCTATGTATTTTTATAAGTTAATAATTATTTAAAAAACTTTTATTGAATATTTTAGTTCAAATTCGAAAAAATAAACATATAAAAATAAAAAATATATATATATAAATATATATATAGTATATATATAAAAAAAATAATATTTATAATTTGGTTAAATCTAAAATTCAAATCAGCCTTATTATTATTTTTATCAAATAATAATTAAAATTTTAAAAAATAACTATGTATTTTTATAAGTTAATAATTATATCAAAAGAAATTTTTATTGAATATTTTAGTTCAAATTTTAAGAAATAAAATATATAATTCTTGACTTGGATAGGCAACCTTGATTTGGACGACTAATGTAATTCAAATGTAAATGCAAGCATATCATATTATAGTTTTTAAAGCTATATTTACATAAGCATTGAAATTAGGGCCTTGCTCTTTAATTGCACAGGTAAGACTTCACCAATCAGTAAAATTCAAATTGATGAAATTCTAAACCTTAACACAATTTGAATTCAGCATTTTTATTGTAATTCAACTATATTTAAACTAAGCGACGGGAGTAACTACTGTGTAGCGCTTGTTTCACTTGTATTTCGATATATCCCAAATAAAGTGGATTCACTTGACTCCATTCTAACCTATATACTAAACTTCCGCTTCTTACTATTCACTAAATTCAAAACCTTTTTGGAGTTTTCTTGGTTTTTCTATGTGATTGGTTTCCGTAATATGATATTAAAACCAATTTAATCCACTAAGTATGCTCTTCTATTGCATAGTACGATCTAGAGAATAAAAATAGCGTGATTAGATTGATGAGTGTGTGAAAGCTTGAAGACGTAGGAACTGATTAGATTGATGAGTTTGTGAAAACGTGAAGACATAGGAACTGCTGCCGACGGAGACTGATCAAGGGATCGCTAGGTAGCATATCAAAGAGCGGAAAAGAACTGAAAAGGTCTTCGATTAGTAGAAACCAGGATCAAATCATTTTTGTGGTTTTAAAGCCAAGTTTGAAGTCAATCCAAATTTTTTTAAGAAGCCATACCTTTTAAAGAAGTCAGATTAAAAAAGAAAAGAGGGGTGGTGTCGTACAGCTATTTTTGTGACAACGGGCTGCGTACAGCCGTCGTATTCACATCTATCACCTTCAACTGCCATATGACCGTACAAAACCATGTCACACCTTTCAGCCATTGTACGATCATACATAAGCCGTCATTCTCAACTACCGTGCATAATTTGAGGCCATACAAACTGTACGAGTTGTAATTTTCTGCCTGTGCGAACTGATTTTCAGCTCACCAATCAAATTTCTCCCAGATTTTGACAATTCAAAAGTTTTTTAGCAGATTGGATGTGTTCTTGTATTGTTGCCCAGATTTGCAAATCTAGTATTTTTGTCGCTGATTTTATGTTTATCAAGAAGATCAAAGGGGAAATTAGTTCTGTTTTGGTGTTGGTAATTAACAGATCTGACTATTTTTGACTTGTGTGCAAGCATATGTATCCATATCTATAAGAGTTTCACCTGTAGATACGTAGATTTGTGGCTTGTTAAGCTGATTTTGGGTAGATCCACCAAAAATCAGTGTGTAATTCAATGGTACGTGGCTGCTACAGCAGTTTAGAGCCAGTATCCAGGTACTTTACCTTTGTGTTCCAGTTACAATGTGGGAAGAGCAAGTATTGTGCATTTGTTTCCTTGAATACATCTATTCTTCAGCAGATTTTACTTTTGGCTTCATTGACCAACATTATGCTGGAAGGCAACCAAAAGTTGTCTGGGAAGAACTACAATACGTGAAAGCAACATATGTTTACTATTTTTAGTACAGGTGCTTCAGTGATGTTGGTCTAGGCAAGGAAACTTGACCCACAATTACAGCTAAAGACCAAGACAAGTCTGATGGCCGAGACAGAAGCTGTAATGCTGATCAAATTGTCCGTGACAGATGAAATGTTTCCTGAGGTTCAAGCAAAAAAGACTTGAGCAGCAATTTGGAAGCATTTGAAATATCTGCATGAGACTTCAGACAAAGGGGAATCATTTTTTTGAAGAGCATGTTGTTTTCAATCACAATGAGTGAGGTTGCATTTTTATGGGAGCACTTACTGAGATCAACAACATCCAAGAACAGTTGGAGGCCATTGGCCAGAAGATGGAATAAGAGAACATGGTGGTAATCACGCTGTAAAGCTTACCAAGTGCTTATCAGCATTTCATCAAGACCATGAATATCACTGCTACCAACGCTGACTTGAAGTTGTTGATTTGTGGTAACATCAGATGTGCTCTAGCCATGAAAACTGATGGAGAGGCAGATCTCCAAAACCCAAAAATCGTTTGGAGAAATTTTACCCAGAAGAGGAGATATTAAAATAATTAATATTTTTAATGGGAAAATTAAAATATTAATGTGTATTAATATAATTTTGGGTTAGAAGGTTCCAAAAGACGAGGATCAAGCCAAATCTAATCTTAGCCGTTGATTAGGGACTTAATCCTAGCGGTTCAAGACTCGACAAGAAAAGTATAAGAGGACGCTTGAGGGTCAGTTGGAGATACACCAAGTTAATCAAGACTTCGATTTTCTGGAGCAAAGTTCGCTGAGAAATCAAGTTAGTGATCTGTTGCAGCGAGACGCAGTTCAGCAGAAGGCTGAGAATACATATCAGAGAGGCATAAAAAAGTGTCGAAGAGATAGCACAAAGCCTTGGAAGACTGGTGCAGAGACAACTAGGACTGACACAAACGTT
Organism: Pinus taeda; assembly: GCA_000404065.3. NCBI lineage: Eukaryota > Viridiplantae > Streptophyta > Pinopsida > Pinales > Pinaceae > Pinus > Pinus taeda. Next base: position 32,482 of record APFE031339209.1, on the reverse strand, counting down.
GAGGCCAGCACAGGTGACACATAGGGCCAAGAGGCTGATGCAGAAGCAACAAAGGTTGCACAGAGGCTAGTAGAGCTGACGTTGTGCTGAAGAGGCAACGCTGAAGTACTTTCGTGACGCAGACTAAGCACTGAGAGGCAGACACAGAGCAGAAGAGGGCGACGCAGTCCCTGGAGAGTGATGCAATTCCAGTGAAAAGCTTGGAGCAGCTTTCGTTGTCCAGCTAAGGAATTGTCGAAGTTTTTGTGGGATCAATCATCCGGATGCTGATCAGCAGGAATATCTGTCTTTGAGGAGAGGTACTTCAGCCAAAGAAATTCTCTGGAGGGTGAACCATTTTTGGCACCCTAGTTGTATTCAGAAACTGCATAATAATAAAACCCTCATATCTGTTGCACCGATTTTCCCACATTGGGTTTTTCCAGGGACAATTGTCCAAAAATAACGTGTTCCTTGTGTGATTGTCTCAGTTATTTCAGTTGTTGATCTGTATATGTGTTGAGGTTGCATTTGTGTTTATTTCAATATTTATATTTATAAATAACTTGTTAATGGAAAGAACAAGAGATAATAAACAAGAAAATGCAGTAGGGATTTCTGATGTGTCAGACTTAGAAATTTCAACATGATATCAGAGCATTGCAGATCACACGAAACTGAAAGCACCCACAGTAATCTAAAAAATTTGCAGTAGTAGCAGTGGTCCTGAGAGACAGCGTTGTTCCAGAGCAGAAGCAACTAGAGAGGAAGTGATGCGGAGCCTACATCATCATTTCAAGCCAGAAGGAGGGTCAGCGCAGACGCAAAGGGGCAGATTAGACCTATGCAATGCCTGGTCATCTTTCTCAGCCAGGAAGGATCGATGCTGTGACCAGGAGGTGCAAATTCAGCCATTGTCGGGATTGCGCAGAGCCTGAAAGGCTTAGTTTCTTCGGTTGTCAGAGCTTGGGGAGCTGTGGGCAGATTGTGATTTGAGGAGCTGGTGGGACGCTATCTTTGTTGAAGCAGAACAGTGTCTAAGGAGACGGAACCAAGATAGAGGGAGTCGCTACCTTGACGGATTTCTAGCCAAGAAATCTAGATCCGAGTTGTAGTTGCAAGGAGAATTGGAGAGGAGCAGTTTGACAACTGACCAGAGGATTTCCAGGAGGGAAATCAGGACTTAGAGGGAGATTTCTAGAAGGGAAGTCAAGACTCAGAGAGAGTCCAGAAGAGGCACTGAAATGGCAGTGAACGGACTAAGGGATCAAGACAGGTTGGATCGGGCTTCCAACTTGGTCATCTAGAAGGCCAGGATCATGGCAATCCTGGATCGACATGGCATGAAGGACTTTGCCTTGAGAACGGTCGCTATCCCAGTTGACCCATTTGAGAACGAGAAGTACGAGGATGTAATGGCGAAGGCAAAGTGCATGATCCTAGTGTAGGTTTTAACCCCGTACAGAAATTACCTGCATACGAATTCTAAATCACAGGAAAAATAAAAATGCGAGAGCATAACACATAAAACACATATACACAGAGATTTCCCACTGAATCTCAAAACCGAGACTACCAGCTTGATTTTTCATTATATTCCTTTCAATGTTACAATACATATTTATACATGCCGAAGCATCCAATACCATGGACCGAAAACATCGCGTCCAAAACTATGGACCGAAAACCATAGGTAGGTTCGCCCAACCTAATATAGGGTCCAAAAAAAATTTTCTCGGGGCGCTGCCCCGAACCCTGTATAGGGGGGCTACCTCCCCCCCGCTGCGCAATTGGCGCGGCAAAGGGGGGGCTCGGCCCCCCCTCTAATCCCCCGGTTCACTACGTAGGTTATTCGTGGAAAGAATATAACACAACCCAACAGGAATAAGATTAGTTATGATATATGTTTGATGTATTGAATATGGGAACGCTGGTGATTAATGTTCAAAATAGATTTGGGTTAGTAAGTTGTAAGTAATTCGTGTTGATTGCAGTTACAAACTTAGATTGTCATAGCAGGAACAAGACATTCATGTACAAGCTCATAATACACTCTCTATGTCCACTTGGATTTAAATTCTAATCCATGTCCATCTTTTTCCTTTTCAATTCGGTGAAGAGGATTCAGTAATTGGCTCAATCCTTCATTCAGATCTGGAAAAATTGAATCTGCACTTATTATGAGTTCTCCTGGAGAGGGAAATCTCTGTTTACAAGAAATGGATAATAAATATCAATATGTCGTTCAAACTTATAAGGGCTGAACTTATAATACAAATATGGACAACAAACAAATTTACATGTAACCATTTACATTTCCTTTGAAGGGCTTCATGGTATGCACCCATCCTTTTTCCAGCATCATAGGAACATCAGTCATTGTTAGGTTTGGCCTTCTGATTCTAACATCTCCACTTCTCATGACTCTGACCCAAAATACATAAACAAAGAATATATGCAAGCGGATAATTTTTTCATTCTTCTCATAACATTAGGAAATAAGCCTTGTTCTTTCATCTTGCTGAAGATAAAGCTCTAACATTATGTATACTTAATATGATCTAAGTGATTAGGGACACCTGAAACCCCTATTCATTTCTTTACTTGTAATTTTCAATCTTATGTAGAAGTGTGATGAGTGCATGTAACTAATTATGGAAACAATGTATGATGCTAGTGTTACAATAGAACCAGTAAGCTTAATCATACAGGAAACATAGAACCGTTACCATTGCTACCTAGATTAGGTGAATATCTCATATTACACAAAGGTATAAGCTTAGTTATGATATATGTCCCATCTATTGAATATGGGAACATTGTTGATTAATGTACACAATATATATGGGTTAGTAAGTTGTAAGGTGTGTCTGATTAGATTTACAAGCTTAGATTGTCATAACAGGAACAAGACAATCAAGTAAAAACTTGTAATACACTTTGTGTCTGCTGACATTTTAAATTCTAATCCATTTCCATATTTTTCCTTTTCCCTTCGATGAAAAGGATTTAGTAGTTAGCTTAGTCCTTCACTAGGACCTAGGAAAATTGAATCTACAGTTATTCTGAGTTCTCCTGGAGAGGGCAATCTATGTTTACAAAAAATAGAACATAAATCTCAATATGTTGTTCAAACTTATAAGAATTTAACTTATAATACAAATATGGACAACAATCAAAATTAGTTGTAAACATTTTCATTACCTTTGAAGGGCTTCATGGGTGACAGAAATATCTAGCACCTCAAGCCTACCTGCACATTTTCAAGTGTGTCATATAGTGATCAGGGATCAGTATTTTAGCTAAAAAATTAAAGTGTTTAGAATTGATTCAGACCTAAATTAGTGGATATATTTCATTTCCAGATTTCCAATGTTGCAAACGGTTCAAAAAACTGACATCGTATGCAAAAGTTAGAGCTTCTGCAAGTTTGGTAAAGGAAAGCCCCCCCCCCCCGCCCCCCAAGCCTAGCCCCCACCGCATGTGATCAAGCGCCTGAACTAGGAGCTAGGGGCCAATTGTTAAGAAGGATTAGTGTGACCCTAATCATTTTATCATTTAATTAATCCGTAATTAAGTTGGCGGAATTTATGGTGTAGCCACTATATCCGGAACAGCCACCAAACTTGGTGGACTTAACTAGCAGTTCTCCAGATCTAGAGGAGGTTTTCTAGGAAAAATTGTTTGAGCCATAACTTACTCAATTCTCAACCAAATTTTGAAAATGAATACTGATTTTTGGCTAAGTGGTGTGCTGAGAATTCATTGGAGTAGGTTTCAGAGGCAGAAGAGGTCATCTATAGGTGCTTTTGTTCACTTGAATATTTTTGAAGCCTGGGGCCAACAGGAGTTGGAGGTCGTTCCCGCCGCAGCTGGTAACCAAATTGAGTAAAAAAATAGTCAATTATGATAGGTTTGAATGTTTTAAATTCACTGGAGTAGGGTTTAGAGGCAGAAGAGGTCATCTACAAGTGTTTTTTTTTACTTGAATATTTTTGAAGCCTAGGGCCACCAGGTGTTGGAGGCCATTCCTAGAGCATATGGTAACCAAATTGAGTAATAAAATATTCATTTCTAATAGATTTGAATGTTTTAAACTCATTGGAATAGGTACCAATAGATTTTGATGCATGTAACAACAATTTGAGCACTATTGAAGCTAATACAAAGGCCCACACCATGAAGCTAGACCAAGGAGATGTAGCCCAAGATGGGTGAACTCCCTCAACAAAAATTTGTGCATTGAGCTCTGTTATTAGTGCTTTTAAGTTCATGCAGGACACTAAATTTCAACATGTTAGATGAATTGACAATCACATGCTCATGGATAACCTCTTTATGGATAAGCAAACCAAAGCAAAGAAAATTTTATATCTAGAAATGATATTAGCATAGCATTAACTAGAAATCAATTTCAGAACAAGTTGGTATCAAAGAACAAGGTTTCTTACTTCATTTGCTTGAAGGGTTTGATAGTTGCAATTTTTGTTATGATTACAAGGTTGAATTTACAGAGAGGAGAAGGGAAGCTACTGATAACTAGTCCTGAGATTAGGAAAAGAAGGAATAAGGATGATAAAGCATCATCCTCACCCAAAGGACCACTCAAGGCAGCACCTAAATCACCACAATTTCCATCTCCATCAGTTGAGTTTGAAGAGGCACAATTTCCATAAGAGGCTGAAGTGATTGAAGAGGTACAATCAGTACAAATTTCTGAGCCTGAATCCATTGCCATTATGTCTGGAGAAAGAGAGCATGAAGGTCCCTCTTTAAAAGAGGAAGAATTCAAGAAAAAATTTTGTACTTTAACTGAAATGGTTAAAGTCCTCTATGAAGAGAGGAACACTAGAATGGTTGTATAGAGTTATAAACCTCCACATCAAGAAGGAAGCTCAGAGAACAAAAATTAAGAAAAGAAGGATTATAAAGGGAATGGTGAAAAGCCACCTCGATCTCCACCATCCTCATCATCTTCCCCATCATCTCCATCATCTCACACAACATCATCTTCCACAACCACCACTGCCCATACGCATTCCAAAACCCCAAAAGGAAAAACTCCATTACTGAAATTGGACATAAAATTTGAACTTCCCATGTACAATACATAGGTGAATGTAGAAAATTTGGACAATTGGATTAAACAATTGGAGGTATACTGCAGAATTCAGAATGAACATTCAGTTGGCTTCACTGAGGCTAGAAGGAGTTGCACTATTTTGGTGGGAAGTAAAGACTCAAGAGGAAATGAGTATCCATGGTAAGATATTCAAATCATGGGTTGAATTTGTTTCTGCAATTAAAAATATAGTTTTATCCTTTAGCCTATATGCAGAAAGCCATTATGAGTAGGTATAATTTTAGGCATCTTAAAGGTCAAATAGTCCAATATTATACACAGGAGTTTAGAAAAAGGGATTGTTATGAGGAGCGAATTTGAATTCCCAAGATACACTGCTAAAATATATTGGGAGTTTACATTCCAATTTGAAACATACTATCATTATGTTTAACCTAAACAATTTAGATGAGGTATGTGTGAAAGCCATGCACCTTGAATCTAGAGGAAAGAACATTCAGGAAGAGGGTAGTAAGAGGAAGCCATTTAAGGGTAAGGATGAGGCAAAGGGTGTAAAATAGAAGGGAAAGAAGAATGCAAGTGTGAACAAGGAAGGGGATAAAATCACATGCAAAAATTGCTCCAAAGAGGAGCATCATGAAGCCCATTGTTGGAAATTACATCCTGAATTAAGGCCTAAGAAACAAAACAATAAGGGAAAACAAAAGATGACAGCTACTACACAACATGATCTTGGTTTAAATTCTAGTGATGAGACCAAGATTTCAGCCATGGTTACAAAAGGAAAAGAAATTGTTGCAAGAACTAGTTCACATAGTCAAAACAACACTCCAAATGAAGAGTCAAGAATACAGGTGTTTCATGTTAGTGTGATTTCAAATCATACAAAAATTGATGCATTATTTGATAGTGGGTCACAATCAAACTTGATTTCAGAAGACTTGGTTAAAAAACTAAACCTTGAAACTATACCTCATCACAAGCCATATCCATTGGGTTGGATAGTAAACAATATGCAAATGATAGTGACTTTCAAGAAGTATATGCAAGATTGGGTCAAGGAAACAAAATATAAAAGTTGGATTATCATGTACATAACAGTTTGTTGTATCACTTGGGCAAGTTGTGTATTCCATAGGGAGAAAGAAACAATATCATAAGAGAGGCACACACTTCATTGATTGTTGGACACTTTGGTGTAGGCAAGACAATAACGAATCTTGAAAGGTATTGTTATTGGCCACACATGTTGGATAATGTTGCTCATTTCATAAGAGGATGTTCTTTATGTGTTACAAGTAAGCCTAGTAATAGGAAAGTTGTTTTATACACTCCACTCCCAGTACCTTCACGTCCATGGGAGACTATCTCAATAGATTTTGTAGGAGGTCTTCCATTGTCAAGGAAAGGTCATGATTACTTGTATGTATTCGTAGACAGGTTAAGCAAGATGTGCATACTAACTCCATGTAAAAAGAAAATTATAGATGAAAAGATTTCTCATCTTTTCTTTCAAAACTTTTGGGTTCATTTTGGTCTTCCTACTTCCATTGTAAGTGATCGAGATTCTCAATTTGTTGGGAATTTTTGGTCAAATTTATGGGACATGATGGACACAAAGTTGAAGAAGAGTACAATCTTTCATCCACAAATAGATGGACAAACCGAGGTGGTTAATATAAAAGTTATTCATATTCTTAGAGGATATTGCAACAAACATCCCAAGTTGTGGGATGAACAGTTGCATTACATACAGCATGCAGACAACAGGGTAAAGCATTCTTCAACAAACACATCTCCATTTGAGGTATGTTATGGATATTCGCCAAGGTCGCCATTGGACTTCATCTTTGAGAAAGATATTGCTATCGAAGGTCACAGTGACATCGATAAGGCAAGGAATTTCATAGAGAAAATTCAGTTGATACATCATACAGTGCAAGAACAGCTTGAGAAAAGTCAAAGAAGCTACAAGGCAAGGCATGACAAACACCAAATTGATCACAAAATTTCAAGTTGGTTGATAAGGTGATCATGTTCTAAGTGAAGAAAATGCTCAAAATTGGAGTTGCTCAGAATTGGTTGAAACCAAAATGACCGAATAGATCTCGTCATCCCGATTTCAGCGTCATGAATAGTTTGAAAAACTAACATGGTATGGAAGAGTTATCGCATCTTAAAATGGCCCAGTAAATAGCAAATTTTTGAATTTTGGGAAAAAATAAATATTTTGAGGAATATTCTCCAGAAAGAATATTTTCTAGAATATTTCGTTTGGTCAGACCAATCAAAGGTTGACATGTGGCAAGCACGGAGGCCACCACATGGCCTTGAATTGGCACTGTAAAATTTTCATGGGTCGAGCAGGGTCGAACCCGTGACCTCCTACAGGCAAACCTATAGGCCTGACCATCTGTGCTATGCTTTGGTTCTTAACAAACATTGGTCACCATTTATATTTCAACAGTTATAGTTTCCGGTTTGGGGGTAGACCGCCCGTGGTTTAACGGTTTTCGATTTGGGGGTAGACCACTGGCGATCTAAACTGCTGGCTATCTAGGGAAGCATGGTCACATGCGTAGATTATACACTAGAAGTTATGTCGAAAAACCCGCAACAATTTGTTAACCACTCAGTCCATGCGTTCACATACCGTGGTTATCACCGACGGCTATGATAACCAAACCGTCAACCTTATCCACCTAGAACACCTGTCACATGCACAGACTCCATCGACAGTTACGGTCAGCCTAGTGGTCAAGCCTAACAGAACTCCAAATTTAGTGCCAAATTGCCAAAATTAACTCCTGTTAACTCCAGTTTCCGGATTTGGTGGAGTTTCCTTAGGCCAACTTGGACAAAACTTCAATTGGTCATAAATTTCACTAGGGAGAACCTTTTGGAGTGATTTGTTTTTTGATTTCGAGTATTCTAAGCATTCCAAAGCCAGTGGTATAGGTTGCAGAGTCAACAGAGCTGATCTTCAGGTACTTTTCCAGCAAAGAAGCCTGGAGAGCCATTAGGGCCTAGGAAGTGTTGGAGCTATATTGGGCTATGGTTAACCATTGGAGGTGAAACAAAGGCCAATATTTACTTCTTTCTGTCTTTTGAACTCATTTCCACAGCTTATTTTTCCTATTTAGGCTATCTTATCGATGTATAACCAATTTGAGCATCTAATAACAGTAAGGACATTCCCATTTGGGGGCCTTGGACCTGGCAGATGTAGCCCAGGAGGGGTGGACTGCCTCATCAGTTGTTGTGTTATATTAAGTGATTTTATCTTTTTGTGTTTTTCAAATTTAATATGCTAAACAGTAAAATGAGATAATACTCCTTCACACATAAAACTCAGAAATTTACCAAAAACACCTTGTTTCAATTGCAAGACATGAGTAACAGTTTGCACATATAATTTAATGGAAATGAGTACCTTGAATAGAAAATACAAGTATTTTCATTTTCAGATCAATTGGTATCAAATCTCAAGTTTTGAGTAATAGTTTTGTGCACAGATATATTTAACTGTTTTGCAAGTTTTAATGCTTACTAGGCTTAAACTTCAAAGACGGAAAGAACAATTGGTTAGAGCACAAGATAATCCTCAGCCAAGGAGGGCCAGGGTGCCATTATCTCCACCTTCTAATTCACCCTCAATAGCCTTAGAAGAAGTTTCAAGTATGTCTAAAAGTAAAGGAGAATTTCCTGATGACATGGATCCAAAAGAAGAAGAATGGGTATTCAGAATACTTTTTTGGGCATGACTGAGATGGTAAGAATATTATACCATTAAAGGAATGATAGGTTGGTTGGAGAAGGGTCTAAACATTAGAAAGAAGGAGAGAGCTCTTCAAGAGGAAAGAAAGGTGATGATAATTCAAAGAAAAGACATGGAGGAAATGGTGATCCACCATCCATATCGTCATCCTCTTCCTCCACATCGTCATCCTCTACCTTGGTAAATCAATCTCATAAGCTTAAATCTTCTGGAAAAGGTCCATTTTTAAAACTAGATGTTAAATTTGAATTACCCATGTTTAACAGTGAAGTCAATGCAGAGAAATTTGACAACTAGATAAGACAGTTAGAAGTTTATTTAAGGATACAGAACTTCCAGGATGATGACACCAAGATTTAGTTAACCTCTTTAAGAATAGATGGAGCAGCATAGGTATGGTGGGAAGCCAAGACCAAGGATGAAATTAAGAAACATGGTAAGATTACTTTAACATGGCCTGAATTTATTTCCACAATTAAGAAGCAATTTTATCCTCTTGCACATTTACAAAAGGCTATAATGAACTGGAAAAACTTTAGACAACTAAAGGGACAAATTTTTCAAGACTACACCCAAGATTTTAGGAGAAGAGAACTCTTATTAGGGGTATACTTACAAATTCAAGACACTTTGCTAAAATATATAGGTGGTTTTCACAGCTACCTTAAATATATGATCCTTATGTTCAATCCTACTAGTCTAGACGAAGCTTGTGTACAAGTTACACATTTAGAGACTAGAGGGAAAAACACTTTTGATGAAGGTAGAGACAAGCCTTTTAAGGGAAAAACAAAGAGAAAACCTTTAAGGGAAAAGGCAAAAAGAATGCATCTATCAAAAATGAGGGTGAGAAAGTGATATGTAAACATTGTTCAAGAGAAGGCCATGAAGAGAAAAATTGTTGGAAACTTTATCCTAAAAAAAGAAATCAGTTTAACAAAAACAAAGGAAAGAAGAAAACTATAGCTACTACAACTACACCTCAAGATTTAGGTGATGATTCAGGGGATGAAACCAAAATTGTAGCCATGGATTTGAAAAGTACGAAGGGAAAGGAAACTAAAACTAAAGCAAGCACTAGTACTTGAAACTGTCATGTACAAGCTCCTAATGAGGAAGAAAGAATTGAATTGTTCCATGTGAGGGTAGTCTCAAAACATACAAAAATTGACACACTATTTGACATTGGGTCACAAGAAAATCTCATATCGGAAGACTTGGTCAAACAGCTTAAACTTGAAACCATTCCACATCCAAAGCCTTATCCACTTGGGTGGATATGCAAGGATGCAAACTTAGAAGTCTCAAGAAAGTGCATATTGCGCTTTGCAATTACTGCACACTTTATTGACACAGTTGAACTTGATGTAGTACCGCTTGATATATCAGGAATTGTTTTGGGAAGTCCTTACTTATTTGACAGGAAAGCGATCTTCCATCACAATGAAAATAAATATCATCTTTTCAAAGATGGCAAGGAGTACATTGTCAAGGCACATCACAAGAAGGAACATATAGAAATGGTAAATGTGGGATAGGTAAAAAGGCTAGTTAATTCAACTAAGAGTTTTTTACTTCTGATGATCAAGCCTAAGGTTGATGTGAATCATGAGTCATTTGAAAATTGTGATTCCAAGGACTCTTTGAGTGGCTTGTTATGCCATTTGGTTTATGCAATGCACCAGCAACTTTCATGTGGGTAATGGATGATTTCTTACGCCATTTTCTTGGTGATTTTGTTATAGTCTACTTAGATTGCATCTTAATTTTGAGCAATACTAGAGAAGAGCATGTCATACACGTTAAGAAAGTACTTGATATTTTGAAGAAAATCAATTATTTCTTAAAATGTCAAAAGTGTGAATTTGGAAAGACTTCTTTGGTTTATTTGGGACACATAGTAGGAGGAGGTGCTTTGAGAATTGATCCTTCTAAGTTTGAAGCTATTGTGAATTGGCCTATTCCCAAATCCATTACATAGGTAAGAAGTTTTTTGGGTGCAGCTCAGTATTGGAGGAAGTTTATTTCTAACTTCTCTGCCATAGCAGCTCCTATGCATGCAGTGACAAGTGTGAAGCATGCTTTCCAATGGGTAGGTAAGCAACAGAAATCTTTCGAGTCTTTGAAAGAAAAGATAATTTCAGCTCCAGTTCTTGAATTATCAGACTTGAGACAGCCATTCGACATTCAGACCGATGCTAGTGATTACGCCATGGGTGCAGTTCTCTTACAGCATGGTAAGCCTATCGCATTTCATTCTGAGACATTTAATGATGTTGTTGTGAATTATCCTACATATGATAATGAGTTGTATGCGTTGGTAAAAAGCATCAAAAAGTGGAAACACTATTTGATGGGAAGAGAAACAATTGTTCATACCAACCATCAGCCTTTACAATACTTGCAGCCGCAAAGTAAATTGCAGCAGTCATGACAGTTTAGATGGATGGGCTTCCTACAACAATTTCACTTAGTAATAAGGTAAATAAAGGTATTTTCAATAAAGTTGTTGATATGCTTTCGAGGCCTATTATTAGTGCTACTACTTTACTTAAGAATGCTTCTATTGTACATGAGAGCTACATAGAACATTATACATCAGATGTTGATTTTAAGGATGTGTATGCTAACTTGAGTGAAGGGAATCATGTTGAGGAGAATGATTATCATTTGCATAATAATTTGTTGCTTCATATGGGAAAGTTATGTATACCATAGGGACAGAGACTAAGTATCATGACAGAAGCTCATTCTTCTCTTATTGCTAGACATTTCGGGGTAAGAAAAACAGTGGCACATTTATAGAGGTATTGTTATTAGCCTCGCATTATAGATAGTGTTTCACGTTTCATTCAAGGTTGTTCATTATGTGCTACAAGCAAGCCTAGCAATAGGAAGTTTGGATTATATACTCCATTGTTGGTACCTTCTAGACCATGGGAAAGTGTTTCTATGGATTTTGTGGGAGGTCTACCATTATCTAGGAATAGCATGATTATCTTTATGTAGTAGTTGATAGATTCAGCAAGATGTGTATTCTTATGCCATGTAAGAAAACTATAATTGTTGCACAAACTGCTGATTTATATTTTCAACATGTATGGGTTCATTATGGCTTGCCTACTTCTATTATGAGTGACAGGGATTCTATATTTGTTGGGAATTTTTGGTCCAATCTATGGAAGATGATGGACACCAAGTTGAAGAAGAGTAGTTCTTTCCATCCGTAAATAGATGGCCAAATAGAGGTAGTGAACAGATTCTATATTTGTTGGGAATTTTTGGTCCAATCTATGGAAGATGATGGACACCAAGTTGAAGAAGAGTAGTTCTTTCCATCCATAAATAGATGGCCAAATAGAGGTAGTGAACAGAACCATTTTACACTTTTTGAGAGGTTATTGCAGCAAGCATCCCAAGCTTTGGGATGAGAACTTGTATTACATTCAGCATGCTTACAACCAGGCCAGGCACTCTTCTACAATTACTTCACCTTTTGAAGCTTGTTTTGGGTATTTTCCTAAGTCACCTTTAGGTTTCATTCTTGAGAAGGATGTTGCCATTGATGGGCATAGTGACATTGAGAAATCTTGCATGATCACTGAAAGAATTCAACTCATACATCAGCAAGTTCAAGAACAGCTTGAAAAAAGTCAAGGAAAGTACAACGAGAGACATGATAAACATAGAGTTGATCATAAGTTTCAAGAAGGAGATGAGGTATGGCTACATATAGTAAGGAAAGAATGCAAGGAGAAGGTAAAAATCCAAAGCCTATTCGTTATGGTCCATTCAAGATCCTTAAATAAGTTGGAAATAATGCTTTTCAGCTAGATTTGCCTTCATATATGCAAATGAATTTCGTTGTGAATGTGGAAAATTTACGTTTGTATGAACCTCCTTTAATTGATGATCATGAAAGTGACATTCAGCTGCCATCCATAGATGATTTCTCGCTAGAATTTTTGGATGAGCTAAAAGACGATGCTATCCTTGATAGAAGGACATGCACTTCGAGGAGGGGAAATGTTGATTATGTTCGAGTTGGTCTTAAAGGCAAAAAACCGAGTAAGCCAAAATGGATGGAGGTGGAAAAGGTGAGGGAGTTGTACCCTGACCTTCTTAATAGGTAATTGAAGGCTTTTGGGGTCCAAAAGCTTCCCATTTGGGAGGTGTGATTAGGTGATCATGTTCTAAGTGAAGAAAATGCTCAAAATTGGAACTGCCCAAAATTGGTTGAAACTAGAATGACCAGATAGATCTTGTGATCATGATTCCAGCACTGTGAACAGTTTGAAAAACTGACATCGTATGGAGGAGTTATCGCATTTTAAAAATGGCCAGTAAACTTCAAATTTTTTAAATTTGGAAAAAATTAAAAAATGAATCTTTCAAGGAATATTCCTTGGAAGATTCCCTATAATATTCTCCAAAATATTCACTGGAATATTCCATTTGGTTGGACCAACCAGAGGCCAACACGTGGCAAGCCTGGAAGCCACCATTTGGCCTTGAATTGGCATTGTAAAATTTTTATGGGTCGAGAGAGGTCAAACCCATGACCTCCCATGGGCAAACGTACAGGCTTGACCATCCACGCTATGCTTTGGTTCTTAACAAACATTGGTCACCATTTATATTTCAAGAGTTACGGTTTCTGGTTTGGGAGTAGACTGACGACAGTCTAAACCGCTAGCGGTCTCAAGAAGCATGGTCACATGCGTGGAGTATAAGCGAGTAGTTATGTCAAACAAATCGTCGACATTTTTTTAACTACCCGGTCCACGCGTTCACATGCCTTGGTTACCACTAATGGTTATGATAACCAAACCGTCAATCTTATCCTCCCAGAACACCTATCACATGCACAGACTCCACCGATGGTGAAGCCTAGCAGAACTCCAAATTTAGTGCCAAATTGACAAAATAACTCCAGTTAACTCTAGTTTCCGGATTTGCTGGAGTTTCCTTAGGCCAACTTGGACAAAACTTCAGTTGGTCATAACTTTCACTAGGGAGAACCTTTTGGAGTAATACCTTTTTTTTATTTCGAGTGTTCTGAGCATTCCAAAGCTAATGGTATAGGTTGTAGAGTCAAGAGAGCTGATCTTCAAGTACTTTTTCAGCAGAGAAGCTTGGAGAGCCATTAGGGCCTAGGGAGTGTTAGAGCTGTATTGGGCTATGGTTAACCATTGGAGGTGAAACAAAGACCAATCTTTACTATTTTCTATCTTTTGAACTCATTCCAACAGCCTATTTTTCCTTCTTAGGATTTCTTATCAATGTATAACCAATTTGAGCATCTAATAAAAGCAAGGACATGCCCATTTGGGGTCTTGAACCCACCAGATGTAGCCCAGGAGGGGCGAACTGCCTCATCAACTGTTGTGTTATATTAAGTGATTTTATCTTGCTCCGTTTTTCATATTCAATATGCTAAACAGTAAAATCAAATAATGCTCCTTTACACATAAGACTCAGAAATTTACCAAAAACACTTTGTTTCAATTGCAAGACATGAGTAACAATTTGCACATATAATTTAATGGAAATTAATACCTTGAAAGAAAAATACAAGTATTTTCATTTTCAGATCATTGGCAACGAAGTTTGGTTATATATTAGCAAAGGGAGACTGCAAGGGGAAGGTAAAAAGATGAAACTAATCCGTTATGGTCCTCTTAAAATTCTGGAAAGGATTGGTAATAATGCATTCAATCTTGATTTGCCTCCTTACATGCAAATATACTATGTTGTTAATGTAGAGAATTTGAGATTTTTTGAGCCTCCTTTGATTGATGATCAAGGAGAGCATGTTTAGCTACCATCAATAGATGATTTCTCACCAGAATATCTAGATGAGCTTCATCAAAATCTCATACTTGACAAAAGAACCAAAACTTCAAAGAGAGAATACCTTAGAGTGGGACTCAAAGGACAAAAGCCTTCTCAAGCCAAATAGTTTCTGACCGAAAAGGTGAGGGAGTTGTACCCTCACTTGCTAAACAACATATAGTATCTTTTTGGGTCCAAAAGGCTTATAGTGGGGAGGAATGATCAGGGATCAGCATTTTAGCTAAAAAATGAAAGTCCTTAGAATTGCTTTAGACCTAAATTAATGGATATATTTCATCTCCATCTTTCAATGCCACAAACAGTTCGAAAAACCGACATCGTATGCAAAAGTTAGAGCTTCCCCTCCAGGCTAGCCCCACCGCATGTGACCAAGCACCTGAACCAGGAGATAGGGGCCAACTGTTAAGTGAGATTAGTGTGCCATTAATCCGTTTATCATTAATTAATCCATAATTAAGTTGGCTAAATTTATTGCGGAGCCACTAAATCCAGAACTGCCACCAAACTTGGCAGATTTAACTGGCAGTTCTCCAGATTTAGAGGAGGTTTTCTAGGAAAAATTGTTTGAGCCCTAACTTACTCAATTCTTAACCAAATTTAAAAAATGAGTAGTCACTTTTGGCTAGCTGGAATGTTGGGAATTCATTAGAGTAGGTTTCAAAGGCAAAATAGGTCATCTACAAGTATTTTTGTTCACTTGAATATTTTTTAAGCCGAGGGCCACTAGGTGTTGGAGGCCATTCCGAGAGCAACTGGTAACCAAACAGAGTAAAAAGATAGTCAATTATGATAGATTTGAATGTTTTAAACTAATTAGAGTAGGTTTCATAGGTATAAAAGGTCATATATAGTTGTTTTTATCCACTTAAATATTTTTGAAGCCTAGGGCTACCAGGTGTTGGAGGTCATTCCTAGAGCAACTGGTAACCAAATTGAGTAAACAAATAGTCATTTATGATAGATTTGAATTTTTAAACTCATTGAAATAGGTACCAAGAGCATTGGATTCAAGTAATAGCAATTTTAGAACTATTGAAGCTAATACAAAGGCCCATACTATGAAGTTGGACCAAGGAGATGTAGCCCAAGAGGGGTGAACTTCTTCAACAAAAAATTGTGTATTGAGCTCTGTTATTTATACTTGTTGCGTTTTTATATGCTACTATTCAGCCATTTAAATTCATTCTTTTAAGTTCATGAAAAACATTTCACCAAGTTATATTAATTAACAATCACATTCTCATGGATAAACTTTCTATGGATAAGCAAACCAAAGCAAAGAAAATTTTATATTTGGAAATGATACTAGCATAACATTAACTATCAATCAATTTCAGATCATAGAAGGCCTTACTATTTCGCCTTGAGAGCCACTACAATACAATCACAGAGAGAGATTATTATTACAAATAGACCTTAAGTTCAATTGATCATTCAGCATGTGGAATATGCACCTATATAAAAAAAATTGTTGATCATAATAAACATGTTGGTCGTTGATTATTGGTATTGGCCTACTGATTTTTCCTTATGCATGGAGGCCATACTATTGTTGTTCACATCCTCTCTTATTGAATGAACAATATGTCTGTCTGGGTAAACTACTATGTATGCTTGAGGGCTACCACAAACACAATTTCTTCAATTGAAAAGTCACAAATAAACCATAAAATACTCTCTCAATTTTACCAAAAAATCATTCCCAATATTCCTTAGAAAATTCTAATTGCAACTTTCTTTTTGTTTCTGGAACTACTAGAATTTTGTGTTCATTTAATAAAAATTTAACAGAATAATGAATTGTAAATATTCAAATATGAATGAAAAATATTGAATGGACGGACTTGATATTTGAGAAACCACCTTGCCAAGGCTAAACAAAATGTCTCTCAGTTTCTGATGCCCATGTTAAAAAATTGCAAAAAATAATTTCCACTATGTGATAAGAAGAATAAATTTTGACCTCTGTCCTCCTAGGAAATAAAATCACCACATTATTAATGCATCTGCATACTTCTGGTAGAAGATTCAAATACCACATTAAATCCTAGCACAATTAAGAAATATCTAATTTAAAAAATATTATCTGTAGCAACAATAAAATATAGATATCATATATACTAAAAAATTATATGTATGATTCCACATTACATACTTATAATGAATCAAATAATGTACAAATCTTCTACTAGAATTAATTGAAATAAAATTAGCCAAATGAAAAAATGGAGAAATTTTTAAAAACCGCTTTTCAAAAATGGATATTTTCATTTGAGTTGAAATGGTGGTCTAGTCACCATCATTAACTTACATCTTGCAATTACATTTACTTTCTAGGATGAATTAATTTGATTACTTGTTTGAATGGTGAAGGAAAACATTAATGAGTACTTATAGTGTTGGCATTGCTTTGCCATATTTTCTTTGTGTTTTAATTTTAATTTTATTGGGTTTCTAATGAGAGATCTCTAGTTGTCTTCTTCCTGTAATTCTCCAACCATCCAAACAAGTAGAAAAAACTTTCTTGCTACCTAGCCTTTCGGCAAATTTGTCTAATCAATAATGTTTTTCACAACCTAACAATACATGTATAAATATATTAAATTCATTTTATTGAATTTGTTTTTTTACAGGGATCAGAAAACCCATTAAACGGGTTGAAAAATGGACATTATGCATAGAAGTTTCTTGTTATACCAATCCAAGGAAAGTAGTGATTACTTATGTTCTATGAAATATTGTAACAAAAAGTTTCCTCCAAAGGAAAAGGAATGTACCTGGAAGAACAACAAACAAGGAAACATATTATATTTCATTGATAGAAGGCTTAGGAAAATCTAGGGAGTATGGATCTAATGGAATCGTAGTCTTCACCAATTCTGAACTTATGTGCAACCAGACGAAATGTGTGTACCATGTTAAAAAGGAGAGGTTTAAAAAACTGCATGGAGAAGCAAAAAATATTGTCACTCACTTTCAATCATTTAGCATAAGGCATTGTGCAAATGTTAATAGGATGTCTAGTGATCTATTGTATGGGGCAATGTCAACTCAAGATTTGTGTGTGAAATATGAATTATTGTTAAGAACTTCATCAATATTTATTTATGTACATTGTAAGATATATTTTATATATGTGAATTTTTTAGTTATCAATGTGTCATTTTTAATGACCATGTGTGTTTTCAATTCTATACCAAGTGTGCCCCCATTATGTAAGCACAACTTGATGAACTTGACATGTTTTAGAAAATTTTGTATTTAATTTTCAAAATGTGCATTCTTCAACACTTGTGTTTTTAGTCTTTGAATGTTTTTAAATATCACTTTTAAGATGTAAAATGCATGAGGAAACTTCAAGGGTTATCTCAATTTTCTGAATTTTAAATCTTTTTAAATAGAAATTTCAATATTTTTAAATGCATGTTGTAACTTGAAGAGTTACAACAATTTTTTGCATTTGTGATATTTTTAAATAGATTTTCTTTTTTAAATTGTAAATCCACAAGGTAACTTTTTTAAATATCATGCATGTTTATATATCTATAGATACCCATTCCATGGATGCACATTTTCCACATGATTCTTCGAAGTGAACATCAATAGAGTCTCATGCATCTACTAGAGTATGAGGTTGAGGTCATGGATCAAAGAGAATATCAAATGAATCAGAGGAGGTCCATCGTTCACATCATGGTATATATCTATATACAAGATAAATTTTTAAATGTCATGCATGTTTATATATCTATAGATATCCATATCATGGATGCACATTTGCCATAGGATTCTTCAAGGTGAACATCAATAGAGTCTTATGCATCTACTAGAGTTGTTGAGCCTTCTTGGATCAAAGAAAATATCAAATGAATCGGGGGAGGTCTATCATTCACATCGTGGTATGTTCGTGTGTGTGTGTGTGTGTGTGCATGTGCATTTACTTAAATGATAACTAAGTAGAAACATATGTATGTACATATAAATATTGAAAATTTATTTTCTATCCTTTTAGATGATTCGCTCACAATGTTGTCGCGTGATGGTGGTCAACATTCTCTGAGTGGTCATCAATCTCAAGGTGGTCAACATTCTCTAAGTGGTCATCAATCTCAGAGTGGTCAACATTCTCTGAGTGGTTATCAATCTCAGGGTGGTCATCAATTTCAGGGTGGTCAGCATTCTCTAGGTGGTCAACAACATTTTATTAAAATATACATGTCTATATTACATACATGTATGGATACATTTGTTCATATGTTTTTATATTTATGAAATTTTATATATATTGATCCAGAGGATGAAAATGTTGGTCCAAGTAGACGTAAGCGAAGCCGATAGTTCAAGAAGAAGGCCAAACATGAACTACCATTTATCCATCTGATATTCTGAATGAGATTCCTTAGGAGACAAACCTCTTACAATGCACATTTCAAAAGTGAAAAACTCATTATTCTAAATTGAGGAAAGATCTTGGGATTTTGGAGCTCCTTGCAGAGAGTAGAGAAAGCTTAGAAACAGTTACACACTCTCTAAGATCATTTCCTGAATTTTATAAGAATCTTGGGCCAACCACGAATTCATTTATCAATATGACGAGGCATAAAAAGGAAGCAGTGATGGGTCCCGATAAATGGGTCAAGGTTAATAAAAGGGTTACAACTGAAGATGAAAAATATATGCTTAATTTCAAAGAAGGGTCAAAAGAAAAACATTGAAGGTGGAATATTTCAAGCACCCTAATATATCTTCCCATCTATATGATAGTTTCCTTGCGGCTTATGGAAATCTTCCATGGAATAATGAGGTTCTAGTTTATTTTACAAAATTATTTTATGCAGATTTTTTTTTGGTATGAAACCTGATTACAATGACCTTCCATCTAAATATTAGGGTACTGGGAAAGGTTGGTTATATAATCATAAGGGCACATTACGTGATGTTGAATTTCCTCATCCTAAACCACCTTTGATATGCCAACCTCCTCGTCTGGTAACTTTTCGGTCAAATATGGATGCCACTTCTCAAATTAGTCAAGAAGGAAGGGATGCCATTATAGATAACATACAAAGTGCATTGACCGGAATTGGTATCGGTCTAAATCGGAAAAGAGCATGAGCTAATGCATGTGAAAATTTTTTATATAAAGAGATGAGGAGATAAATAATATGAATACAGAAGAACTTAAAGCATATGCAAAGGCTTGTCGTAATGGTTGGCGATACCTAATTGTTCATGAATAAGAGGGTGTGGGATCGATATGTGTCAATGTTCAAGGTTGATATTTTAATGTAATTTGTAATGTATGTGTTAATGTTGATTCACATACATTTTGTTATTTTTTTAGATATAGTCTAACAAAAATGTATCATATGTTCACCATTTGCAGTTAACTTCTTTGTTGAACGAAAATTTTGATAATGTCATGGTCTTAGGTTTAGGTTCCAATGAAGATATTTTTAGGATGTTAGATTTTTTGAAAAGTTCATGTTGATACAATTATTATTCTACTTTTATTATGTCAGTACATTGTGACCTGATATAATTTTAAAAGAAATAATTAAATGTATATAAAATTAAATGTTCATAGATTTCGATTTTGACTAGTCTTTTGGACATAATGCCACCCTATTCCTCCCTATTAGGAGATGTGCCACCAGTATTTTATATTTCACTTATGTTTTGTTATAAATTGAAGTGCAAGTTTCATTAAAAAATGATTTATAGATTTATCTTATAATTTTAAGATTTTGTAATTTTAAGTTTGGGGATATTTCCATTGTCTAGGTACTTTAGCAATGAAGTCGACAATAGGGATAGGATCATCTAACCAATTTGAAAAAGTCATATAACAATTTTTATAATATTGTGAGTTTATGCATTTTCATACATGCAATTTAGAATTTCTAATATATACATGTACATGTATTTTACAAGGCATCCACAAGGACACAATGCAAGATGAACACCAAAAGGGCACAATGGAGGGCAAACACCATGAGGTATTGCATGGAATTTAAACTTTTTATAATTTTGTTTTTATGATCATACATTATCATTTAATTTTAAAAAATTAAAATTTAATTTTAAAGTACATAATATTATGTATATATGCAATTACACATGTTGTGCAGGGCACCCATGTTTCAGAGGAGAGCACCAAGAGGTTGATAGATTGTATATTAGAGTGAGCTTGTCTAAATTGATGTAACTTCTTATTTGACAGCTTTTTAATGTTATATTTAATTTTACCATGATATAAATTTTCGAGATATTTAAAGTAAAACTATTTATTATGAATTAATGCAACTTTTTATTATATATTTTAAAATTTTGGACATATTTTAAATGTTGAACTCGTTATTATCATTCAATACATGCTAATTTTTGAGTTTATGTATATTTTACATGGTACAATTGATGTATGGTTTGATTCTTAAAACTTGGTTTTACATATTTAAGTTCATGAATATGTAGTGCAGGGAAAATTTTAAGAACACCCTCTAAATTTATAAGTATAATAAATGGGCGAATCTTCATGGTATATAGGAAAAATGGAAGGCGATTTTATCAATAATATAATATGTATATATAATTTTTTGGCGAATCTCTAACCAGTCATGGCGAATATTTTACTCAATTATAAAATCTTGTAATATCTTGGTATTACCATGGGTTATCATAAACCTGGAGCTTAAAAATTACTATTAGTAGTTTATAAAAATTAATAAAATTAATAGTTGATTTTTATTTTAACCAAGCTAAAATGTTTAACATACATTAAATTAGAACATCCATTTTTACTCTTGATCCATCCCTGAGAGGGATCAAATATTTTTTCACTCTATGCTAGTTTGCATATCACGATATTTGATACCTCTCGGGGGTTAGTAGATCCATAGTAAAGATGGATCTATAGTTTAATTCCCCCATTTAAATAGCCTACATTCTAGGTGAATACCATGGGTCAATACCATGTGCCATTTTGGTGAATACCATGGGTCAATACCATGTGCCATTTTTATTTTTATTAATACTAATATTAGGGTTAATAATGTTTTTTTGCATGGTAATAATAACAATCTAGTCCATGGTATTTGTCCCATAGTATTTTGCCCATAGGTTTCACCTAAATATAACACATTTTTTGAGTGTTCGTAAAT
>APFE031339204.1:0-26648 GCA_000404065.3 Pinus taeda | reverse complement strand
CTTGTTCCTTTAGGCAGTGAAGAAACCCTTTTAGGGACTTAAGAGCCCTCAGTTTATGGACATTTGTGATTGGGGTTGAAGTGCCCAAAAATGTCTATAACACCCATCACTTAAGGAGAGGGGTTATTGTTATTATTTTTAAACCACACCCTCACCCTTATATCATTATGTTAACAATTGAAAAACCTTATGTTATCCTTGAAATTAATTTTTCATTACTTCTCTTTGTGAAAATTATATACTTATGATGTACATTGAATTTTCACGGCCTTTAAAGGTCTTGTGACATTGTGTGAATACATTTAGGACTTTTATATTCTATTAACGTGATAAAACTAATTGGAAGAGGGACTACATAGCCTAATAAATCCCTAAGAATGTGTCTTATTCAATAGTTGTGATTGATTTGGTTTAACCAATGGTGAGGGTTGATACATCACCATTAGGGTAACTACCACTCTCAGCCTCTTTGCCACAATGGTGCCATTTGCGTTTGAATGGGTTGAGAGTCGAGCTATGCAACCTCGAGGTTAATTTGGTAAAAGGAAAAGGGTTTTTAACCCGTAATCAAAGGCTTTGCCACTTTATTCTAATTGTATTTATTAGCATTTTGACAAGAACAAAAGTGGCTTGATGGTCAAGATAAGATTTTCACACCAAGTCTTAAACTGAACCTTCACATTTTGTTTTCTTGTTTCTTACTTGATATAATCTATGTGCATATTTTCAAATGGTTTACATGGATTATAATCACTAGTTTTCTTGTCTTGGTGGTGTATTTCTAGATCAACCCTAATCTTCTTCTGAATATTTCACCATGGTATCTACATTGTTTCAAGGAGTTTTGGTGTTGCCACCCATTTCTCATGGGATTTCTCATTAGGTAAAATTTTCATAACTCATTCCTAATTAAAAACCCTAACTCAATGCCTTTGTAGGATGGATTTTATTCTATTTGTATATGATACTAAATCATTTTTACTTTATGATAGGGAAATGGAATGGAGACTTCGGCTATCCTCCTACAAGGTGAGATATTGGTTACCATAAAAAAAATCCATAGAATTTGTATAAGAATTTTAAGTAATTCATGACCAAGCTAAGGGTTTTTTTATTTGTTATTTACAAGTTTTCCCTCTACCATGCTTGGGTTTTGTTTTGAGGAATTTTGGGATTAAATACTTAGAAAATATATTATTTCCACTCCGACCACTAGAATTTCTCATCTAGTATTACCCTCTACAAGTATTCGATGCCATTATTAGGCTTCAACTTGTCTGTCTACTACAAAATTTTTCTTTGTAGTTAAGATATATATAGAAAGGGCCAAAATTGGCCAAGGTTGTGAATTTTTGTTATATAATTGTATAGAGGTTTTCATTAAAATGTTTTGGCAAAATTCCAGTCATTGCAGATAACACCCTGTTCCCTTTTATAACTTAAATTTTCATACTCTTTGATTTGAGTTATGGCTAAAGCTTGCATGGACAAAAATGTAAATTTTCCTTCTTTATTTCAAGAAAAAAAACCATGAATTTATTCTTCTTATGGTCTATTGCAAGCAAAATCAAATCTCAGTCATGGTTTTTTTACTACCTTAATATTTTTGTTTCCCACCTATAATCCATCCATGCACACTAGGGTATTATTGTAATTTAAAATATGCACTTTAGCTTATGTGATGTTATAAACACATGATTATATGCACAATAAGGTTATTTATTTTTATTTATTAGGC
Organism: Pinus taeda; assembly: GCA_000404065.3. Lineage (NCBI taxonomy): Eukaryota > Viridiplantae > Streptophyta > Pinopsida > Pinales > Pinaceae > Pinus > Pinus taeda. The sequence continues at coordinate 24,910 of APFE031339204.1, read as the reverse complement.
TTAGAAAATACAAGGTAGGACAGAGGCCTCCTAGGCTCTTGGGGAGTCTGACTAAGGGTTTTTTAAGGTCCTATTAATAACTTGCCAAAGATTGGATAATTTATGGCTAGTTGACAAGGTATTCCCTTCCTCGTCTTTGGCACGTAACAAGCTAACCTAGAAAGGAATTATACTTCTTTTTAATAATATTATTTATTTTCATACATATAAAACTCTTTCTCTATAATTTACTAATGAATTTAGCCTTAATACAAGTGAAATTTTACTATGTAAGGCACAATGTTCCTTACTACGTGGGTAATTCTTATACTTTAGTTAATTCTCTCTCGTTTTTTTCATATCCACATGTACAGTGGATACCAAGGTTGGTTGTTGGGTAGGGTGCCTTTCCTTATTCTCCAAAGTAGAGGAATACTCAATATTACCTATAGAAAACCTTAAGTTAAATCCTTAGTCCTTTAACCCACAAATTTCCTGTAATAGAACAACCTAGATACACATATATACATATAAATTTTATTCACAATAATATCGGTAGGGTTCAATCATTCACTTTCTTGAACACACCTAAGAAAAAAAATAATCATATTGAAGTCCAACTTATTTCATTAATAGCTCTGAACTATAGAAGAAATATATTCAACATATATTGCTCTAGATATTTATATACTTATCTAGATATTCCTAAAAATATATTAAAGGATACCATGTTCCTCCCAACTATGAACTATGTTTCTCAATAGTTCCCTTGAGCTCCAAATACCCCCTGCCAAGAAAACAACTCAATGGTTCTTTCTTAGTTCACACCTCCTTAACCCCTAGTTGTGTTCTACTAATTTTTGGGTTTAGGTAGAGTATTTCTCTCCCACTAGCCCTTTATTTTACTCTAACTACATTTATATCCTAAAATCCTCTTTAAACAACTTCCTAAAATCCTCTTTAAACAACTTCCATCCATGACATTTATCTCCAATTTATCAGCCATTTTTTAGTGGCTAGTTTCAACCAACAATTCAAATGTATGGGAAAAAAATGTCGTTGCCTAATCCAAAAGGATTGGGATTATTGTAAATATTATAAATAGTTTAGTTATGAATTGGAGAAAACCAAGAGGCCTTATACTTGGAATCCCAACAGTCTCTTCACTCATATATGTATATTGTTGGCTTGATGGGGCCGGACCCAGGTTCATCGTTACTTGTGCCAACCAACAAAACCCTAAATGTTGGCCCTTTCAGCAACAACATGTCTAACGTAGGTTGTAGTCTCACCTGAAGCAATATTGGGGGATGACAAAACTAGGTTTCTGCATCCAGAGGCCTATGTGATGGGTTCCTACAATCCTTATGGCTTAGATCTACATTTGCACACCTTTAACCCTTCCATAAAACAATTTATACTATTTTCAGTTCTTCATGAAGGTTCCTAATTATACTTAAGATGCATAAATACTACATATATACTAGTTCCACATAGAAAATAAGCATCAATTCATGTAAATCATAATACAGAGCGAAGATACATAAAATTTTAGAAGTGATAAATAGGGCACAGATGCATCATTATTGGATCAAAATTGTCTTTATTAAGTATATTCAATTTAGTGCATACTTCTTTTCCTTGCGTACTCAGTTGCAAGTGCCCACATACTCAGCCTGCGGACTTATGAAGGTCTTTGTGCACTTAGCTGCAAGAGCCTTCCCCTTTCACCTAAGTACAGGAAGCAAACCTTTCCTACCTTATTACCTTGCCCTTACAATGATTCTTTCCAAATGGTTTCCTTCATAGACACACTATGAGCCCTCTATATATAGAATTTTCTTTATAATACCATGGTTCGCGGACCATGGGCGGGTCTTAAAACCACTCTATCACTTACCCACCCAAGGGACTAAAGCCCCTTTTGCTCATACTAGCTTCACGCTTTGCTTCCATATTTCGTGGAGACTTTACATTCGTTACAAAATGATAGTACAAAATTTACTAAAACTTGACCAAAATGACCCCAGGGACTCTATCCCAATAGGCCCCCAACGAAAATTGGGTGACTCTCCCTTGAGTCACTTGACTGGCACAACAATATTTGCCTAGAGTTTGTGGAACTCCACCTTTAGTACTTGGAAATGAGCAGTGCCCTGCATGGTGACCTGTTGTACTTCTTCAACCAAATTCTCTGTAGTAGGGCCTTCCACTGTGAGGCCCATCGTCCTTTGTGTTTGTTGGATGATCTTCAATTTTTCATGAACTGATAGAGTGAGCTGTATAGCTTCCTCTGTCCATGGTTGTGTCGTGGCCTTTAAGATGGCCTCTTTTCTTTGTAGCTCCTCAATCTGTGTTTACAAATATTTTCCTTCTACCAATTGAGTGAACCACTGGACTGGCACCAAATTGTGGGAAGTGCCCCTAAGTTCGTCAAATTGATGTTGTTTCTCCTTGACATATGTACCAATTTTCTACAGAGTTGGGTCTTATTGTAGAGATGTCCATAGTTCCATTTCTTTCTCAAAGAGATATCTATAGTCCTTGAATGTTGCATTTAAAGTGGTTTTTCCCTCTTTCATGGCTGCTCTGCGTAGCTCCCAGACTTCTGGCGAAGTGGTTGGCTACAACTTTAACTGTAATTTGGAGATCTGCATCTATATCTCAAATCAGATTCAACTGATTTCCTGTTTCGATTCTTAGACTGCTGCAACCAACTTCCAAATATTTGTTGTTGAGGTTTCATCTTTGGGAATATTGAATTCTAGAAGTGCATTACATGCCTGCGTAATGGTTGCCTCCAAGATTTGGCTATGCATGGCTAGATCTTCCTTTTCTTTCAGCGCTTGTGTCTTTTCTGTGAATATTTGTTCATTGTTGGTCTTCACTTCGCTGATTACTAGTAGCGCGCACTGCTGCCTAATCCTGAGCTCGTCGGATACTCCCTCATATAATTCATGAAGGGTCTGGATAGGTAGCACCGTGAGGTTGACACCCACATCCTTGATCTATGCCAACTGAGTGTTTCCTTCCTCTGACTTTGTGCGTAGGGATGCTTCTGGCAGTGGAATGACTCTGAGGTCCAGAGTTTGATTAGTATCCAACATAGGCATGGTCGCTTGAATCTCACTCCCTTGAATAACACTCTCTTGTATCCATCCCGTCTAAATCTGCAGGACACGTAGATCCTTCTGCATGTGTTGGAAATACTGAGAGGGGGGTGAATCAGTATTTCTTTTCAATTGTTACTTTTACCAGTTAGATCACTTATATTTAGAACACAAAATGAACAATAAGAATAAATGCTTTTATTAATTTCTTCAATAAATAAAACTACAATATATGTAGGGCTCCAACCCTAGGTGAAGACATTGATCTTCAATCTCCCAGGCTCCAACTTGTATTTTCCAAGCACTGACTTGGACTTCTAAGGCTCTAACCTTGTCAATTTTGAGGCACCAAACTCAAGGGCTCCAACCCTATATCTAGTTCAGGCTCCGACCTAGTTGCTTTAGGACTCTGATACTCTAGGGCTCTAACCCTATCTTATCCAAGGCACTAACCTTGAGTTTAGGATAACCAACTCCAAGGACACCAATCCTATACTTGTCAAGCACCAGCTTGGACTTTCCAAGGCACCAACCTTGTCAATTTTGAGGCACCAACCCCAAGGGCTCCAACCCTATAGATTCACTTTGTCAAGATATGTTTGCTTATACTTCATGTCTCCTAATGTTTTCTTCAACAAGCCCTATCAATCTTTAGCTGCGCCTTCACTTAGTCTCCATGTCACATCATTAATGACAACCTAGTTATTCACATGAAAATGTCACCATTTCTCTTCATGTTACCCAAAAACAAAACTTCTTCAAGGTCACCTCATAATGACTTCAATGCCTCATGGTCTTCAATGATCTCAAATCTTCAATATGCTACTTGAGAAAGTTTTCCAACTCTGCCCTATTATGTTCTCAAGAGAAGACTTCAACACACTCTATTTTTCCAATCCCAATAAATCAACACTTCAACCACGAAAACTATGACAACTTCGACCACATTAGCTTCAACCATGGCAACTATGACAGCTCTTCAATTACCACAACTATGGCAGCTTCGACCATGAAAACTACGACAACTTCGACCATGACAATTATGGGAGTTTCGAACAAGGAAACTATGGAAAATTTGACTACAAAAACTACGACAAATTCTACCATGGCAACTACGGCAGCTTCGACCACGACAATTATGGCAGCTTCGACCACAACAAATACGAGAGTTTTGAACAAGGAAACTACGACAGCTTCGACTACGACAATTATGACAACTTCTAGCACGACAACTACAACAACTTCAACCATGACAATTATGGCAGCTTCGACCAAGATTTTATGCCCAAAGAAAAATATCCTTTTTTCGTCCTAAACAATAGTCTCCTTGTTCTCCTTGACCTTTTGCCTTCTTCTGTACTTCATATATCTAAATTATTGGCCAAATTGGTGATAAAAATGAAGTGTTTAGAAGTCTATTTATAGAGATTTTGTTTATAACTGAAGGGACATGTCTATTTGAAGGAGACCGACTTGTATGACTGAGTGTAGGTTGGCTCACTGTTAGGAATAATTTCGTTAAATTAAAAATTGAATATCTCACAAACTATTGGGATTTTTGGGGCAAATAAAGGCTCATTAGAAAGAGGAAAATATCCTCTTTAAGATGGTCTATGATCCATTTTGAAAGGATGCCTCCAAGGTGTCAAAAATATTTTTTCTTTGTGACTTTACTTAAATTTTACGCATAAAAAAGTTTGGGACAACATGAGGAATCATAGAGTCATTATGTAGGAGTTAAAAATCCATGTAGAATGACACATGAACAATTTCATGATATACTAGTGCACTCATAGTGCAACATCATTAGGATAACTCCAAAATAATCTTCCAATCATCAAATGATCTCAAACCATGTTATCAAGACCTCATCAAGTGCCATAATCAATTGTGGTCATTCATCAAGAATATGGCATCATCAAATGTAGTCCTCCATATGTCATCAAGGGATTCTAAATACTTGGCACTTGGCACTTCTTAAGACTTCTTCATTAGTGACTTGACATATTAGTTGACGACATTCTTATGAAACAAGAGTTATGACATCATCATTTGGAACCAGGCATATCAACAATATTTTCCATCTCGGCTAGTTCCATATTGACATCAATGACAACCTAGATTAACAATCTCCCCCTTTTTCATTGATGGAAATATTCTTTCCCTTTCAACATTCTCTCCCCCTTTGAAATCAATGGAAAATAGGGTGCCCAAGTACTCCCCCTGTCAAGTTGATTCTTTTCTTTACGAATAGTAGTTCTTCATAGGTATGTTACTCCCCCTGTCATGGTGCTCTTCTTTCTGGCAATGTGGTCCATGATAGATGTGGTTAAATTCCTTCATGTGTTGGACCAACTACCCCTCATGAAATATTACCTGCTAATGATCAAGTGGAAGATATATTCAATAATAATCCATTGGATGAATAAGGATTATATTCTTGAAGGAGTGTTCCTGAGAGATGATCTATCAAAGAATGATTGCCCATATAGCTCATCAAGGATTTCATAAGACTCATTCATGGATGGATTTTTAAAGAATTCCTAATCATCATAAGCTCCCCCTAACTGTATGCATGGTCTTCCTTTTGGTACAGTTTCCCCATCAAATGCTTAGATTGTCAAAGATCAAGTTAACAACATGTGTTGTTGGCTAGAGAGTTCGATATATTTCAGATTGTATTTGCTTCCTTCTCCATACTTGTGTACATTTCTTTTCTGGCATAGTTCTATCTTGAGTAGGTGCCCAAGTCAAGTTACAGTTACGTGCCATATGTCCAATGTTATGACACTTGAAGCACTCTATGTTGTTCATGAATAATAATTCATGAATTCTTGCAAAATTGCTTCTCAAATATTGAAGGGGAACATTATAATTATCTTTGTGATATGCCTTGCAATCCTTTTCCATGTGCCCAAAGTTTGTACAAGATTAGCAATAACCAAGAAATATAATTTGGCACCTGGGAGAAGAAGGTTTCCTTGATGTACTTCTGAAGTCTTTTTGCCTTGGGATCCTTTGATGATAACCATTTCTTCTTGCATACTTGACACCATCTGCATTTCTTCTTGGAGGAAGGTTTGTTCCATAGTTTTCTTAACTCTTCTCCCTACCTTTGTTGGAACAGGGAGCATAACATTTATTCCATGCTTAATCACATCCTTGTTGTTTGAAGCATTAGGGTTTACATCATTCTTGCTTGAGGATTCACCTGCATAGCCAAGACCTGATTTATCAAGGGGAGACCTTTAATGATTTAAGATGTCATCTAGGGTTTGAGAGCTTTTCAAGTTCTTATTCATCAACTCAACTTCCTTTTTAAGAAATAAAATTTCTCCTTTCAACTTTTCACAATATTCATCTTTCATAACTAGCTTCTTCTTCCTTTCTTCCATCATCTTGGTTGCTTCAAATGATTGGGCCTTAAGAGAAGTGATTTCTGATTTTAACTTGGTGATATCATCATCATTTTCTTCTAGTTAGCATATCATGGCATTTCTCTCCTTTTCTGCTTCATCAACTTGTCCTTCTATGAATGTCAAAATCTTCCATAACCTTCTCATCTCCTTGTGCTTGTTTCCTTTCTTCTTCTAGTTCAAATCTAAGGGAGGAAACCTCTTTCTTGTATTGACCAATCTCTGCTTCAAATTTGTTCAAGCTTTTGTGCCTTTGTTCAACATGGCTTGACAAGGTATCTTCCCATTTCTTTGCCTCATCCAATTGATTTTTCATGGATATGACTTCTTCATGATGCTTTCTCTTGTTTTGATGAAACTCTTCCTTAAGCAATCTCCTCATCTCTAACTTGTACTTGAAGCTTGACAAGGTCAACTTCCTTCCTTGTCTTGTCCTAGTCACCAACTTGCACTTTCCTCTTAAGTTCCTCATTTTCCTTTTTCAAATTGTTAATCTCTTCCATGGTAGCCATAAGTTTAATGAGGAGATATTCTTCAAAATATTTTTCATTCTCTTCATCTTCTAGGTCTTATTTAACCTTGATGTTATCACTCTTATCTTCACCTTCCTTGATGGGATCTGGATTTCCTTCTTGTTTTCCATCATTTTCTTGACTAGAGATAATTGTCAATGCTCTTTTTGAGTGAAGATCATGAATTTTATCCCATATGCCTTTTGCTGATGAACATTTTTCAAAATTGGCCTTCATAGAATCAGGTAGCTCATTCAATATTGCTTTCATTGCTCTTGTTTATGTTCCTTGGATTCTCCATCCATCGTGCTATCAACAATCACCGATTTCCATACTTCAATGCCTTGAGTCTTTAAGAAATTCCTCATTCTTGCCTCCCATATATCAAAGTTTTCATTGAAAAATGGAGCCTTCATAAATTGACTGAATTCAATTTCGGTGGTTGAGGGAGACACAAAATTAGGAGGATTGGAGACTTTCTTCCTTAGCTTCGCCATTTGTGTTCTAACGATCAACCTTCAAGCTATTAGGCTTTGAGTGAAGGTATTGGCTCTGATACCAATTTTTGGAAATATTGAGAGGGGGGTGAAACAATATTTCTTTCCAATCGTTACTTTTACTAGTTAGATCACTTATATTTTGAACACAAAATGAACAATAAGAATAAATGTTTTTATTAATTTCTTCATTAAATCAAGTATAATATATGTAGGGCTCCAACCCTAGGTGAAGACACCAATATTCAATCTCCCAGGCTCCAACTTGTATTTTCCAAGCACTGACTTGGACTTCCAAGGCTCCAACCTTGTCAATTTTGAGGCACCAACCTCAAGGGCTCCAACCCTATATCTGGTTCAGGCTCCGACCTGGTTTCTTGAGGACTACGATCCTCTAGGGCTCCAACCCTATCTTATCCAAGGCACTAACCTTGAGTTTAGGAGCACCAACTCCAAGGACAACAATCCTATATTTGCCAAGCACCAACTTGGACTTTCCAAGGCACCAACCTTGTCAATTTTGAGTCACCAACCCCAAGGCCTCCAACCCTATAGATTCACTTTGTCAAGGTATGTTTGCTTATACTTCGTGTCTCCTAATGTTTTCTTCAACAAGCCCTATCAATCTTCATATACACCTTCACTTAGTCTCCATGTCACATCATCAATGACAAAATTGTTCTTCACATGAAGGTGTCACCATTGCTCTTCATGTTACCCAAACAAAGCTTCTTCACGGTCACCTCATAATGAATTCATTGCATCATGGTCTTCAATGATCACCACAAATCTTCAATATGTTGCTTCAGAAAGTTCTCCAACTCTGCCCTATTATGTTCTTAAGAGAAGACTTCAACAAGCTTTGTTTGTCCAATCCCAATAAATCAACACTTTGACCACGACAACTATGACAACTTCGACCACAGTAGCTTCAACCACGGCAACTACGACAACTTCAACCACGAAAACTATGGTCGCTTCGACCATGAGAAATATGATAGCTTTGACCATGTCAAATACGACGGCTTCGACCATGACAACTACAACAGCTTCTACCATGGCAACTATGGTAGCTCTTCAACTAGGACAACTATTCGACCACAGAAACTATGACAACTTCAACCACGACAACTACGGGATTTTCGACCAAGGAAACTATGATAGCTTTGATTATGAAAACTATGACAACTTCTACCACGACAACTACGAAAACTTTGACCATGACAATTATGGCAACTTTGACCAAGTTTCTATGCCCAAACAAAATTATCCTTTTTTTGTCCTAAACAATAGTCTCCTTGTTCTCCTTGGCCTTCTGTATTCTTCTATACTTCTTATCTCTGAATTATTGCCCAAATTGGTGATAAAAATGAAGTGTTTAGACGTATATTTCTAGATATTTCATTTATAATTGAAGGGACACGTCTATTTGAAGTGAGGCCGACTTGTATGATTGAGTGTAGGTCGACTCACTGCTAGGAATAATTTCCTTAACTTAAAAATTGAATATCTCACAAACTATTGGGAGTTTTGGGGAAAATAAAGGCTCGTTAGAAAGAGGAAAATATCCTCTTTAAGATGGTCTATGATCCATTTTGAAAGGATGTCTCCAAGGTGTCCAAAATATTTTTTCTTTGTGATTTTACTTAAATTTTACACATAAAAAGTTTGGGACAACATGAGGAACGTTTGGGATAGTGTGGATTCTTCATTGTTATCAATGTAATCACAGGATCATAGAGTCATTATGTAGGAGTGCAAAATCCATGTAAAATGATGCATAAAAATTGTCATGATATACTAGTGTAGTCATAGTGCAACATCATTAGGATAACTCCAAAATAATCTTCCAATCATCAAATGATCTCCAACCATATTATCAAGACCTCATCAAGTGCCATCATCAATTGTGGTCATTCATCAAGAATATGACATCATCAACTGTAGTCCTCCATATGTCATTAAGGGCTTCTAAATATTTGGTACTTGGCACTTCTTAAGACTTCTTCATTAATGACTTGACATATTAATTGATGACATCCTTATGAAATAAGAGTTATGACATCATCATTTGGAACTGGGCATCTCAACAATATTTTCCATCTCGACTAGTTCCATATTGACATCAATGACAATGTAGATTAACAACATCTTCCCCAATGCCTATAGGTAATGTTGTTCAAACTGCATCCACAGTTCTGTCGTGGTGTTACGCACCTTGTCTCTGATTTCATCCAAGTCCCCCTCAATGAGGACCATTCAATCAATGTGTGAGTGCTTGGATTTTGGCTTCTTTCTAGGCCCAGAAGTTGTCTCCTTTGTCCACTTCTACAGTTTAAAGGGAGTGCTTTTCTCCTTGCCCCTACCTCCTTCAACATCAGTCTCCCCTTTGTCCTCAGATTGTTGAGAAGCAGACTCCTCAACATCAATAGTGATCTCCTTAGCCACCTGGTATTTTTGAGTAGATGTCTTAGCAATAACTTCCTTATTATGTCATGCAAATTTCTCCCCAGTTATGGTCTGCTCAACCTCCCTCTGTTTCTATGCTGTTGTGGCCTGCGTGAAGGAAATTTCTCTTACCTTACTCATACCTATGATGAGATCTAATGGCTGCAGCCACTCTCTTGTCCATTTCCCCACAATATCACATGCATCTGCCTTAGTCACCAGGTACAAAAACTTGCACCACGTCTTCTTTGGATTCTTCCTCGTGCGCATAGACACTATGGGAAAATCTGCCTTGAATTCTACATAAGCTTCCAACTGCTCAAAGAGGGTTGGTGAAATCCTCTACCTCTAGTTGATTATCATGCAGAGATCCATCTTGACTAATACAAAAAAAATATTCATCTCCATGACCCTCGAAGGTTCCTTTATTGCCCATAGTGAAGCAAACTTTGCGGCTTTTGGTAAGTCAACATCCTGTGGAGGGAATTGACTTTCTTCTGGCAGCCTCCATGTGACTAGGACAATCAATAATAGTAACTAGGCATAATGGAATGCCTTTCCATCATCTTGTGCTTCGTGACAATTGAGCAAAAATTATTTACAAAGGTAATGTGCCCAATTGTACTGCACTCCCTTAGCACATTGGGTTGGAAGAAAAATTACTGGTGCTAGAACCTCGTCCACATGAAACTTCCTCATGACCTTACAAGCCAATATCTATGCAAAAAATTGTACCACCTTGTCTATGATAGAGTGGATGGAATATCCACGTGAGTTCTTTAATAAGTTGAACTCGCTCTTCATTTTTTCCACAAGTTTCTTTTCCTTGGTATTTCCTCCAAACTCCTCATCTAGATCCACCTCTTGTTATGGAAACATTGTGATGCAGTGGATTAGCATATCCATAATGGGGATGAGTTCTCCTGTGTTGATGGTTGTCCTGCTAAAATGTGGCACATACAACATATTCAACAATCCTTCTTTTGCAACTCCCACGACCCATTTCATTGGCTCCAGGAGCATTACTCTGGTCTCCTCATAGTAGATATTCACCAAATACTTACTCAGTGTCAGCTGGGGGAATTTCTCATGACCCGCTAGATCCAAATATTCCATTTTAAGCACAGGAATGCGCCCTAAGAGCACGGCTTCAAATACTACCTTCTTTGGTAACAGTGGTGTAGAAACCATAAACTTGTCGGTATCTGGATCTTTTGGAACCTTCGCTTTGCCTTGTCATGGTATATATTCCTCAAAGCTGAAAGCTAACAAGAAACTTTCCCTTAGGATATCCCATTCAGTCATCCAATGGCATAGCTTTGTTTCCAAGTACTATTTCAATGGAATAGTATCTAGGGCGTGACAAAAGATATGTACCCATTCCGGTTGAGGTTCCTCCCCCCAAGATTTAGTTCATCGCACCAAATGCTCGCATGGATCATCTTTGCCTGAATATTTCTCTATCAGGTAGGTATTTGCGTACCTAAACCTTAGTTTCAACATTTTCTTGTACTCTTTCCAGTCAGCAAAGCTATGCTTATGCGTACCCACCAACGGGTAGGTGTGGCACATAGTGCCAAATCAAGAGACTAGATATTAAACTCTTCTGGCACCTCCCTTTCAAACTTATCTAGAAACAAACTAACATCATCCAAGCCATCATAATGAGGAAGATTTCTTACCTTCGTGGATACACACTGAAGTGATTTTGTCGTTGTATTGCAGTGCAATGTTGAAACTTCGTGCAACCTATTCCTCTAATGCTCGAGTTCTTGATCCGAATCTGAGGTATAGGAGCTATCTTTATCCCATTTAATTCACCCATCTGCAGTGGAATTGATACAATCCTCATCACACATAGTAATCTTGTATATTTGGTCCGAATCATCATCCTCTTCATAGTCATGGACTAGTTCAGTGTAGCACGCCCCCTCAGCAGGATCCAATGGTACAATAAATTGCAACACCTTCCTTTCAAATGTAATCCTTCACTTATTTAAGTTGATTACGACATCCATGTCGAAGGCCCAATCAATTCCCAATAGCGCAGGTAAGGATTCTTTCATCGAATATTTCAATTACTTCAAAGTTGGACAGAACACTTTCTCCCTCAATGCCTACTGTTACCCCATATAGGCACCTCATAGGAATGATCTTCTATTGATTGGTCATATGTAGATGTATAGGAGACCACTATAGTGTAGGTCTCCCCATATTTTCCCATTATTTCTTAGGTAGTATGTTTGCAACAGATTCGAGATCCAATATGACTTGATCCATTTCATATTCTCCAATCTACACAGGAAGCCTTATTTCATGCCCTGTCTTCTTATTATTTTTACCTATTTTCCTCATAGTGCGTTGTTTAGGAGGAGTCTTGATTTTACTTGTACATTTATCAATTAGCTCCTTGAGCCCTTCTACTACCTTCCTATTTCATAATAGCTTCATACAGGTTTTTAGAAAAGTAGCCAATGGCAAGGGATCCACGTCCTGTGCTTCATTATTTCTAGTTGATTTTAGAAGCCTCAACAAAGTTCTTCTTGGCTTCCATGAAACTTTCTTCAGCCCTATCGATATCAAATCCAAGTTAGTTTTTGGAGGCCTTACACACCCAACCTTTGGCCTCTGGCTTCTTTCCTTTATCTTCTCCTATGGCAATACCACTTCGTGTCATGATATTAATACTATGGTCCTCTTCGTGAGGCTCTACCCTCATTATCTGTATATTTTGTGTGGGAGTCTGTGTCTTTTTCTCCTGCATCTTGGCTATCAGTACCAAACAATCTTCAATCACATGGTCGAACTATCTGCAATACTAACATGATGGATGTGGTGGGTTCTGACAGTCATGCGCAAAATGTCCTACTTCTCCAAATTTGTAGCAAATAACTTGTCCACGACCTCTTCTAGCCCCTCCTCCTCTTCCTCTTCCACGACTGTGGAATCCTCTAGGTGCCACACTTGTGCCCTAATCCTGAGGCTAGTTTTCTGCTTGCATTCGATACATAGGGGTTCACTCCATCATTAATTCATAGCTTCGGTAGTTTTTCTCATCATGTTAAACTGACTTACATAAGGTACAAAACAACTTTTACATAGTCTGAACACACTTTTGCAAGAGGTGACAATGGTTAGTTGCATGCTTCCCAGTTATCTGGCAGATAACACATCATAAGGGTACTCCTGCACTTGGTCTTGCAATATTCTTAGGTTTCAAAGGAACAAGACCTCCTCCAATCAAGTAATTCTGATAAACAGGGCCGTGATCCTTATCATGTCCCATGTATTTGCATTTTATACACCAGAGTTCAACACAGACCTCTAGCTAAGCTTCCTTTCCTATCTTCAAGCTCTGCAACTCCATGTGCAAACTAGCAAGTTGCAACTGAATCTGTTGTACTCCAACGTTCGTATCCTGCACTGGTGAGACTTCCAATGTCATTGTGATTTCCACAACCTCTGCTTGCATTCCTATCTTCTTTTCTGATAATGGTAATCTCAGATGAGGCAACAACGAAACAATTCACTAGTCTCTATGTTTATCATCCGTGATCTTCATATTAGCTTGTCAGATCAAGAATTTTAGCCTCTGATCGAAATCCCACGAGGACTCATTTATCCTCTGTTGTATTTCCGTAAACTTGGTTATAGAATGCGCGTGAGACTTTGGGTTCTTAAACTCACTGTTCAACACATGCTGAGTCTCTGCCATTGTTGCTCTAGGTCTATCCGTATAAAACTTGATGTACCAAGTTAATGCTCTATCCTGTAGTGACATGACTAGCTGCACTTTCTTCATATTATAATCTGTAATCTACTGTGTTTTCCATACAACATCCACGACGAACCAGAAATATTCGAGGTCTTTGCTTCCCACCCCTTTGAAGATCGACATCTTCATTGCATTCTCCATGTTGAATGGTTGATGCAGAGGTGGAGGTGGCGGTGGGGTGGATAGATGGGGTATCCCCAAGATACCCTAGTTGCCTATCCACAGTGCGCTTCATGGTGTTCTCAAAATAGTCCCTTTGCGGTCGCTATCAGATGATCCTAATAGTGAACTATATTCACAACCTGATTCTTCGTTCCTTTTGAAGGGTTTTCCACTTCATGTAGTCCCAAACATCAATGTAATGACATAACCCATTTCTCACACAACAACATCTTACTCCAGAATTTCAAAGATTTCAAGTACTTACCTCTTAGTCCCTTGAAGAATCTGCACTCTGCTTCACTATAGCTGATGCTTGTATCGATTGTGAGCTCAGTGATGAATCATCATAAGATGCAATCAATCCAGTGATCAACGACTCGCACGATGTTATTTTTTGAATCTTCCAAGCACTTCACAAGTTCTGCGGCCCACACAAGAGGGCCATCAAGTATCCACATACACTGACTATAAACTAATCTGGATAGCCACTCATTAAGTTTGCAAGGAAAGAAACAAAATAAAGCCTCAGTCTTGTCTGTGTACATGTATCTATTCAGCCATTGTTCCTTGGATAACCATAGGTTTCTGTTCTCCCGAGCTGCAAATACGCGCAACTTTATATCGATCTAGTTTTCGATTTCCTTCTTAGTAGGGAGCTAGTCATTCGACATCACACATTCCTCAGACAGATCCTTGTCCCGACAACAAAACTATTTGTTGGCTTGATGAGGCTTGACCCAAGTTCAACATTATCTATGCCAACCAATAAAACCCTAAATTCTGGCCCTTTCTGCAACAACGTATTTAGCGCAGGCTGTAGTCTCACCCAAAGCAGTATTGGGGGATGATAGAACTAGGTTTCTGCATCTAGAGGCCTATGTCATGGGTTCCTGTAGTCCTTATGGCTCAAATCTATCTTCGCACACCTTTAACCCTTCTTAACATATAATTATTGTAAAACCATTTATACTACTTCCAGATCTTCACGAAGGTTCCTAATTAAACTTAACATGCATAAATACTACAGATCTACTAGTTTCGCGCAACAAATAGGCATTGATTCATGTAAATCATAATACAAAGCAAAGATACATAAACTTGCGGAAATAATAAATAAGGCACATATGCATCATAATTGGATCAAAACCATCTTTATTAAATATATCCAATTTAGTACAAACTTCTTTTCCCTACACACTTAGCTGCAAGGGCCCACAAACTCAGCATACAAACTTACTAAGGTCTCTGCGCACTTAGCTACAGGAGCCTTCCCCTTTCGGCTAATTATAGGAAACAAACCTTTCCTACCTTAGCACCTTGCCCTTACAATGATTCTTTGAAAAAAGTTGCCTTCCTATACTCGCTATGACTCATCTATATATAGCATTTGATTTACAATACCATGGTCCGCAGACAATGGGCAGATCTCAAAACCACTCTATCACTTACCCACCTAACAGACTAAAGCCCCTTTTTCTCATACTAGCTTCATGCTCCGCTTCCACATTTCACGGAGACTTTACATTCATTACAAAAATATATTACAAAATTTACCAAAACTTGATTTGGTTAATGCAATAGAAAATTCACATTGTGGAGTTACTCACCTGGTCTGACATGGTATGAGAGCCAAATCCTCATTTTTTGGCTTCCTTTTTTGTCCTTGTAAATCCTATTTTCTTTGCCATATTTTGTCTCCTTCTTCTCTACAATATTCTCTACAAATTCAGTGTACTTGGTCCATTAAAAAATTGTGAAACTCTATATTGTGCATTTCAATCCCTTGGAGTTGGATTGAACATCCTTTGTGAGCATTGGTTCATTGGTTTTTCTGAGCGTTGAAGGAGTATGGTGTATTAATTATGTGTTAAAGACGTATGGTGAGACTGGATTGTAAAATGAAGCATTGAAATTTCATGAAATGATGCATTGAAATGACTGTGAGTTGGCTATTTCTTGAAGATTGTGTTTACAAACCATATATGCTACTATAGATATATAATGATTTTGAGACTATGTGCTTAGAGCTCTATGTTAATGGTATGTTGCATGCATCCTTGAAATTTGTTATGGTATGTTGCACGAATCCTGCGTTAATGGTATGCTAAAGGATGGTAAATGTATCTAGAAGACTTCGTAATTTGGTATGTGTATGTTGGTTCATATATATGATGCTTGGTTAGTATATGGTGTGTTGAATTTTTTTTTTATGAAGGTTGTGATGATATGTCATAATATATGTGACATGTATGGTTCTTTGGTGTTTAAAAGTGGGCCCATATTGAATGTCAGTATGAGCTATGTGTGTTGGTCTGCAATGGTATATAGTGTGTTAAATAATTTTGAATGTTGCGACAATTGTTTCTTTCTAAATGTGTGTTGTTGTTATATATTGGATGGTTTTATTCTATGAGTTGATATATAATATATGACAGTGTGCTCTTCTTTTGAACACTGTGAGTTCTTGAAGACCGTGTGCTCCTTTATGCGTTGAGTTTTTAAAAGGGTCATATTGTATATGGATAATATAACTTGGAAGATATATATATATATATATATATATATCTTGAATATGCCTGTATATTTTAGGTGATGACTTTGAAGACATATCCAATAAGTTTGTTGCAAATAAATATCAGTTTCTTTTTTGCAAGTATTGTAATTATTTTTAGGCCAGTTCAAATTTTATTATGCATACACTTATCTCCATAGTTGGAGTTTCTCTTTGGAAAAGAGAACTACCATGAGTGGTGAAGATAAAACATACTTTAATTTTTAACGCGTTTTGGAAAGGACTTTGTGAAGGAGAAGGAGGAAATCCTCCTCAGAAACCTACTTCTGATAAGGAGCTTGCAATATGGGATGAAAAGAATAGCAAGGCATATACCTTGATTGTAGCATCATTTAATGAAGAAGTGATTTGTTATATTGTGCCATTCAAAAATGATTTTGAAGCCTTAAATAAGTTGAAGGATTTATATGACTCGCACTCTGAGCTTGAGGTTGTTCAATTGATGATCAAGTTGTTTAATTTAGAATTGAAGGATGATGTTTCCCTTGCCGTAACATCTAAGATAAGATCCATTATGCATGCCATAGAAGCCACCAATTTTAAAATAGATGTTCCTCTCATAGATTTTTCCAAGGCATTATATCCCACTTATTCCCATTACCTTGAGTCATTGCAAGCCAGTGGAAAAATTAAGGATATTTACTTGGACTCTTTTGTGGAGAAATTTGTTGAAAGAGAGAAGGATTTTGGGAAGACGAAGAAAGATGCTCAAACTCCTGAAGAAGTTTGATGCCTTGCACAAAAAGAGAAGAATCACTCACAAGATTCTTATAGAGGAAGAGGTGGCTGAAGAGGACAAGGAAGGAAGAATAATATAGTCATCCCAAATAACTGATTACCCAACTGTGGGTTGTGGCCATCCTCAGAAAAGCTTCAAAAAGAAAAGACCCAGAAGAAAACCAATTGACAAGATAAACAGACTTCCCTAAAAAAAAGGATCTAAGAATATAATTGATTGACCACCCATGAGAAGCCTTCAGGGCCAACTCGATAACCAGATACATAGCATTAAGACCATTGAAAAAAGTAGAAAATCACACACAAGAAATAAAACTTATCGATTATATGACCCAGAGGCTGAGGAGGAGGCATTGAATATGAAAATGACATCATTCCTAGATAGGGCACCAGCTAGAGAGACCAATAATACCACCATAGCTCAGCCTACTAACAACCGACCACCAAATACTGCAACATCATACCAAGCTAGGAGATCAACAAACTCCATATACCAACGACCCTCACCCGCTCCAAATCCCAACGTAAATGATGGAAATTTCACATGTGGCATCTCAACTCCCCCCGTACTGTTAACGCGGTGAGAGGATGAGGTGACCAACCTCCACACCAAATTTCATGTGCTTGTCATCATAAACCACATGTTTGTATTTCCTCAATGCCTGTCACCCCCATTGGTGATTTTCAAAATTATTTTTAGTGATGCTTTCTTTTTATTTTAATTTTTTTTTTTTTTTGTTGAGCTTGGTATATCCTTATTTTTCATTATAAGAAAAGCAAGCAAGTTACAACCACATAAAGCTTGGTTAGGTGGTCTCAACTTTCCCATCGGGAAATCAAGTTTGTTGACCACCTAACTACATGATAATATATATATATATATATATATAATATTATATATATATAAATATATATATATTTTAGTATATATATATATATATATATATCATATATATATATATATATATAATATATATATAGTATATATATATGACTGCAAAATATAAATTAAAATCTATCCGCATGAGAACTAATCAAAAAATAACTAAGATCCAACGTGCTAGTCCTCTTGCTCAGTGGATTCCGATGTAACAGGGGTTGGATCTTTCGCATTGGCGCCTAACAACAAGAACAGGCATGGGAAATGTTTCTCAATACGGCCTAGGTGGCCATCCTATTTCTACAATTGGAATTGTATCTTTTGAAAACCCTATTTGTAATTTGGAAAATCCTTGAGAGCAGTCGTCCAAATTTGTTCCATGGCCTTTCCCAAGAGGCATTTCATAAGCCAATACAGATATAGGGTCTACTTGTATTGCGTCTCTCATCCTCTAGTGTGTCTTGAATTTGGATCGAGGAGTTTCCAATACTCCATATCAACTATCCCCAAGCTTGCTTGGCGATTTACATTCTCCTCCCTTCTGATATGAGCCATTTGATTTCCTCCTTGGTGCCATATGCGTAAGCAGCTGTCGCTTCTTGTCTCAGGTTGGCCATAATTTTTCTTCCTCTTCACTTACCTACAGTGCTTAGATCAACCTTGGCATCGCTCCCCCACAGTCTCTTTCCTCGTCCCTTTCCCTTTGTTGCTCAACCCATTACCTCTTTGTCCCTGTACCTTCCAGCCAAATTATGTCATTGGCCAGAAACTAGCCTCTATGCTCTTCTCATCCAAGGGTAGTTACCTTTCGACGACCCTGTTATGGGAACAAGTGATGCAGGAGCATCTAGCTTAGAAATTTCATTATATTCTAGTTAACTTAGAGGGTCTTGTGTTTTCAAGGAAGTTGGATTCCTATGTATTAAATTAATGTAATTATTAATGTTTTGAGTGATTGGAATAGGAATTAATTAGATATTGTGAGGATATTTGTAAATGCTATCGAATGTAGGAGAATGATGAGTGATTAGTGAGGATTGAGAGATTTGGAAATCAATTGTAAATCTTATATTTAAATTGGTTTCATGGTTTTTGGAGCTAGAGAGGATTCTTAGGGATTAGTGGAGTCAAAAGTGGACTTAGAGGATATTCAGGATTTAGTTCAACAGAATAAGGATCTGAACCAGAATTGGTTAACAAAACCTTTTGTATAAATGTAAGCCTAGAAGGGATAGAGAGAGTCAATTAGTTAGAGTGAGAATTAGAGTTCAAATATTAGATAGGGTTTGACTGTAAGCCTACGAGCAAGAAAGGAAAGGCCACTGGTATAGAAGATTAGGCTGAGAATGAATTCATTGTGTAAATATTTATTTATTAATATAGAAGTGCAATTTTTAAGTTTGTGTGGTGTGTATTAAGTAATTGAATTATAAACTATGTGTGGATTAGAGTAATTCTCCATAACATAAGTGTGCAGGGAATTCTAAAGGAATCCAAGAGAGAGGACAATGATCAAAGGAGTATTGCGATGATCAGACAATGTTGGAGTCTGATTGAATAACCAAATCAAAGCTCAGGAGTGGTAGTGTTTAAATAATATGCAGAACAAATTTTAGGAAGGATTCAAGCAGAAGAGAAATCAAAGATCGAAATCAGTGAAAGGAAGAAGTAATGAAGCAAAAGTGCACAAGAACCATTGGATTAGTCGGATCAACGAACATGATTAATGGAAGATGAGCGATGAAGATTATATTGCAGGAGATTAAGCTAATAGATGGATGGATCACATCAAGACATGTGTTGATAGAAGGGTGGAAAACATGCAGAATGATGGAGCGGTCTCCGTAGGTGGTAAGCAGTATCCCATGTGCCCTAAAAGTTATAAGTGGTATTCTAAAATTTCACGCGATCACCCTTAGTGACTGACACGAAGCATGAGAAAACTACTTTTCTCCTGCGCTCTCGACCTGATATCGGTCATGCACGATTTCATACGAGATTGCGCAATAGCCGTTGGATCGAGCGAGATTGATCAATGGTGGAGATCGGCCAAGCTGGTTGGCGAACAGGTGACGCGATAGCCATTGGATCAAGTGAGATAGATCGACAATGGATATTTGGAGCACATAAAGTCAAACATTGAAATGAATATGTCAGCTATGCAACACATGGTTGACGGTTATTGGTTAGGTTTGTTGTCGATCAGACGGTAAGGAAATTGACGAGTGTAATATGATTAATATATGATTAAATAGCTTTCACTTAAGAATTTAATTAAAGAGAGTTAAACCTTGAGTTATGGAAGGTTTCCATAAGTATGGAATTTTGGAACTCCTGGGACATAGTGTGACATGCAATTTTATTTTCATACTGTGGGTATGTGCGGCTTAGGCTGCATCAACAAGAAACCATAATTTCCAAAAAATTATTTTTGCCTCCCAAAGGTTTTGCAAATGCATCAAATATTCCACCCATGATTCATTTGCATAACCCCCAAGCATGAGGAGACCCCACCCATGACTCCTAGGACGCCCCTACATGACCCCTACCTTACAAAATCTTTGACCACAGTCTTCGAAGCAACGTGCATGGCCACCTACACAGCCTATAGCCCAGAATCCAAGCCAACAAGAACCACGCCTCTCATCTCCTTTGCACCTCGCTGAATCACCCTGTCCCCATTCCCCCTGACTTAGAATTAGCTTGAGTTTACTCTGGTTGTCCTGGCAGCCCGACATCTGAACTGTGACCTTCATGAGGCATCCATCCCAAATGTTACTAGCCACCCCCCTTCCCTTTAGCCAGCGTTCCATTCTTACCAATTAACAAATTTCATAAGCCCTCATCCTATGACAACCTCCCCCCTACTAGCTCCCCTTAGGGGCTTGACTCCTGCCCTCAAGGCCTAGGTCTTCCAATTTTCTCCAACATTCTTAGAGCATTTTAAGAACAATAATTGTATTAACAAAAAAACACTTACAACCTCCCTACCCGTGACCCATAGGTTTTCCAAGCAAGTAAGAAACTGGAGTTCGCTCGGGCATACTCCCTCCTGACCCAACCCAATAAGACCCATCCGAGAGAGAAGAATGCCGGAATAGAGTAGTACCCATGCAAAACCCATGGAACTGGGATTATTCCTGCAGACTTCCACCACCAAGCTAATCACCCCAATCAAATTTCTCTCACCCACAAACTCCGTGCCCACATACAAACCCCTATTAACAAACCAGACATAGGGAAGCATAATGGAGTATAGGCATAACTAGTTAACATGCCTGGTAACTAGTGGTTGGAGTTGTTGGATCACCTTGCCTTCTCAAAGCCTCTACTCCACTTTCATCATCATCACATCTTCTGTTACAACCTCTGAGTTGTTATCCTTCTTCGCGGTCAGTAAACTTGGTTGCATGCAATTGCCACCTTCCCTCATCCCTCTTGCCTTAAACATGTCGACGACCACTACACCCTACGCTTCAAGAATGTGAGAGGTAGTGGCATCATTACTTGGTGTCATTTTCATGATGACAACCTTAATGGCTCTATCCACCAACTCACACCCCTATCAGGATAATTATTTAAGTTTTTTTAATCATTTTTAATAATAAGGTTAATTTAATGTTAAATTTATGTTTAGTGATTTGCTTTAATTACAAGTTTATGTTAGTCCATGGGGTCTTAGATAGATGGTGATAGGGTATTGTGTTAAGAAAATCCTTGATGTGAAGTCACTAGTTAAATTCCCCACCCCGATCGAGGTGATATATTGGACATGTTGAAGATGTAGTCCTACCAACCTTAAAAAAATAAAAATTAAGAGGCCAAGATCTTATCTACTCTTAATGTCTCCATGGAAATGGTTGCTCCGACATCTTGGAAACCATGGTTTCCCCTAGAACCTCTCCTTACCAGTTCTCTCCTCCCCTGTCAGCTTTCTTAAGTTGAATTTCAATGGGGCGTCTAAAGGGAATCTGGGAGATGTTACCTATGGAGGCCTATTTAGAGATTTTCAACATTGGGTTCTTCACTTTTATGCAGCTGATTGTGGCTTTGCCATTAATAATGAGGCTAATTTCAATGTTGTAAAACATGGCGTTCTCATTGCATGAAGGGAAGGGTTCTGAAAGTTGAAGGAGATTCTATCTTAGTGATTATTAAGAAATTGAGTCATGATACAAAATGGGAGAAGCTCAGTGAGAGTTGGGGGATGAAATGCTTGATCCAAGATATTAGCAAAATCACCCCCTACTTTGACTACATTATCCCATCGCATGTTCTAGTAACTTGTCACAAAGTGACCAACGTTTTGGCCAATTGGGGATGTTTGCACATGGGTTTGGCCCTCGACGACCAATGGATGAATAATTAGTATAGAAAGGAAATGGATCCCATTCTTAAAATCCTGTCTAAGGATGTCTGCCAAAACCAAGACCTGGAGGAGGATGGCCATCAAGGTCCACAACTAGGTTGTGATATAGTGCAAAATCCTTCTTGGGATTTGAGAAATGATTTATACGACCCTTGCAAGGTTGAAGGGTGGCCACCTCCCAGGCATCACGTGTGCGAATAGGCTAGTGGGATGGTAGAAAATGGTGGAATTTAAATGTTAAAACGAGGAACTGGAGAACTCATAAATTACAAGTGGAATAGGTGGCTCTCCTCCTGCTTGCATTTTTCCTACCCTGGTGATGGTTTCTAAGAAAAAGTGGTAGACGTTCGACTCTCTCATTTATGCTGGTTGGACTGGTTTGGTGAAGCTGTGTTCATATTAGGTCCAATTCCTCCTAGTTGTTATCGTTCAAAGATGGGTATGTTTTCTTCTCTTTTCCCTTTCCTTGAGGATTGTGGCATGCTTGAAATACTCTCCACTGGACTAAAAATAACAAGCTCTTTAATTGGAATGTTGGATGTAATGGAAATGGGCATTATTTTTCTTTGGCATTTTATTGTCTAGAATGGGCATGCGTTTTCCATTCTGGGTTAGTTGTTGCATAGTGAAGGACTGTATAGACAACAGTAAAGGATATTCCCATGTTTTGTTCATCATGAGCATAACAATGAAAGTACACATTCTATATTTGATTTACTATGTATATGAGGTGGCCCATAAAGGTTTTTGGCTCGGGGAGATCATCTATGATATATACTATCGGAAGTTTCAACAACCACTTCTTATATCTTTGTATTTCAGCATTCTTGAGATTGGGGTGCTGGACAATGGTACATAATGGTGGTGAAGGCCACCCTGGTCAATTTTCTACCTTTCTGTTAGGATTTTCCCTAACACAATTTGTTTCCTGCTCCTCTTTAATGTTTCTATATCAGTCCTTATAAACCGTGTTTACACTATGGGCACGTGTTCAAATATTGGTTTTGGTTCTGAACCTACCCTATCTGTTGGCCTGTCTACATTCTGTGTAATTTGAAGGTAAACAAGTGGCCCGCCCTTCCCCTGGTACTAGCTCGACTAGTAATGGGGTAGAGACTGGAAGACTCATAAAAATTGTAACACAAGTTCCCCACAAGTTCGACCACCAAAACGAAGTGGGGGTAGGTCAGATGCTCAAATTATACAAGAAGAGGTTCATGCTTATAATATTGGAACTCCAGCTCAGCTGAAACAATTGATATTGTCATGGGAAGTTGATCTCAATCAACGATCAAAAGATAAAGTGCAGGTGGAGGATTGGCATGCTCTTGCTCCAGATCTTGGTCATACTGGTGGGTGCACCACACAATACAAACAAAAAATGCACCTCTATTGGCTGTGGAGGAGTCTTGTGGATAAATCCATCATGTCATCGTTGTTTGACTTTGGAAAACGCGACCGAGGACTTCAGGAAATCCAGAAGGAGTTGCAGCTTATTCAATTCCAAATCAAGTACCAAAATGTTTGCCTTGGCTATATAAAAAGGCACATCCCATGCCTCCCCTAGTTTGAATTACTCGGATCAAGTGATAAGGACCCTGCCCCTATGGAGTCCTCTTGTGATGATTAGTTTTTAGTTTTGTTATGGATTTTTTTGTTGTTGAATTTTTTTATGTATATATGAGATAGTATCATATATTAAAGCTATGTAGATGAACACTGGTTTTTACAAATTTAGACCTATAAGGCCTTGTTTGAGAGAGTGAATTTATTAATATTCTGGATGGCTTATAATGAGTTTCGGTGGCAAACAAACCTAGTTTCGCAATGGGAAGGTTGAGGCCACTGAATGTCTTTCATGGATGTAACTTACTTTTGAAAATGAATGAATGAAGAGGACCTACCAAGCTTACAAAAAAAAGTTTATGTTACAAAAAAAATGTTAAGATGGAAAAATAATGAGCAAAGTATAAACATAATAAAATATTTATATGGAATAGCTTTTAAGTGCGAATTTTTGGATTTTTCTGTGGAATTCTTGAATGAGTGAAAAGCTTTATAGCCAAATCTTGATTTATGTTGTTTAAACTAGTTTTTTTACTTGTTTAATTCAACACCCTCTGAGGCACTTTGATTGTGAAAATTTCACCTCTCAAACTTGTGATTTCAATGAATCCCTGCAGATACAAATTACATCCAAAAATAAACCAAAAAACTTTCCAAAAAGTGACACTTAAAGACTACTAGTATTTGGTCCATTATTCCTCTCGTCCATAATAGAACAAGTGAATTATGTCCCAGAACTGGTCATAGAAATTTCATAAACAAATGGTCATTGCACAAGATATACCTTAGTCTAACTTAACTACAAAATGGCCTTGTGTTGTTTAAAATACTTTTTTGAATGTATAAATGGATTCAACACACTCAAAAAAATTCTATAGATTAAACA